>CAJPVJ010001662.1:0-15541 GCA_905397405.1 Oppiella nova | reverse complement strand
CTTTTTTTCCGTTGCACTCTCTCTAACACTAAATACTGTTATAAAACATTAATTAACTTCTCTCTCTCTCTCTCTCTCTCTCTAGTCCATCACTCACTCTCACATATTCCCTGAGCACAAGTTGTAAAACAAATCCACTCTTTGAATATATAAATTTATTTAAATTTTATAGAAATAAAAGAAAAAGTTAAAGAATATATTCATCTCTGTTTAGAAATACAAATATAATAATAAAATAACTATTTGTTAAAAGAAAAAAATTTGCTTTTGTTTTTGCCATTTATTTAATAAATACATAAATTTTGTTACAAAACAGAAACAAGAGGAAGTAAATTTGTTTTTAAAAATAAGTAAAACTATTTTAAAATGTCAAACAATAGCACAATTGAGAGACCATTGCCATGAATATTATTCCCAGTTGTAATGAAAAATAGACAAATGCTTTTTGTTAGTCATTCAAACTGTGTGTTTATTTATAGAAAGTAATCGAAAAAGAGAAAAATACAAGAATTTATATCCGAAAAGTTCACATTCACTACAAATCTATAACGAGTTCTTGAGGTAATACTTCATTATTATATGACACAGACGTCTACTAAGTTATAGTTTTCTTAACACAGTTTCTACACAAAACTCTTAATACAGAAACGGCTGTATATATCAGGAATGGTATTATAGTCAGTGCTATAACTTCTGTTCAATATTTCAAACCAATTCTTCGAGCTCTCTCTCTCTCTCTCTTTCTCTCTCTCTCTCTCTCTCCCTCAGCAATAGCAAGCATTTATAGTAGTGAGTCAATGGTTAGTACTAACCGTTAACCGTATTGTCTCTGTATTTCTAAGCTTCGCACACATCACCGGCGCTAATGAGGTGTCAGCTATTTAGTAGCACTTCTCTCTCGGGTGATATACCACTCCCTAATACATACACTCACTATCTTCGCGCTTATTCTCGTGTCCGACACATACAAACCCATCACTATTTTGTTGAGTGAAAGCACACATCAAGCGATGAAAGTACTACTCATCCGAAACTTACTTTTCATTGAAAAAAGTAGTATTTATTTTGCACCCAAACTGCCAGCGAAAGTCAATTTCTAATTTCAGTTCGTTTTATATTTTTGGCACAAATTTTATTTTCCTCTTTGATTAACAAAAATCGTTTTTCTATCATTAAAAGTAATTTATTTTTTGGATACCATTTGTTGAATAGCGTTATATAACAGTTGATGAGAGAGAGAGAGAGAGAGAGAGAGAGAGATTTTGTAATATATATGTGAAGTGTATTTTATAACTGTATATAACAGTGGTTTAGAATCCGAGAGAGAAGTGCTACTAAATAGCTGACACCTCATTAGCGCCGGTGATGTGTGCGAAGCTTAGAAATACAGAGACAATACGGTTAACGGTTAGTACTAACCATTGACTCACTACTATAAATGCTTTCTATTGCTGAGGGAGAGAGAGAGCGAGAGAGAGAGAGAGAGAGAGAGAGAGACAGAGAGAAGTTAATTAATGTTTTATAACAGTATTTAGTGTTAGAGAGAGTGCAACGGAAAAAAAGTACAGATAATTTAGATGCAAATTACAGATAGAAATAAATGGTTAAAAAAGGCGAGAATTTAAATATTTAAACACTTTTCTCTCACTCTATCGCCAGACGAGCACTAAATTAAATACTTAATTAAGCGACAAAAAAGTGATAAAATATATAAATATTTTTAATTCGCAAACAAAAAATTGATTAACTGATAAAAAACCCACTTTCAGTCATATATGCAAATTTTTAATTATTTTTAAATTGCCCTTTTATTTTAATTACCAAAAATGTTTATATATTATAAGTTAAGAGTAGTTTTCAGCGAAAAACTAATACAATATATAAAGACATTATCTCAAACAACATAATAATGAAATATATATTGTTGTATCAATTCTCTACTTTTCATTTCACTTCACTAAAAGGTTTATTATTTTTTATTTGAGAAAACAGTTTAAATGTTGTGTTTTATAAATAGTGGAAAGAGAGATAGAAAGCGCTTATAAATAGCATAGCAGTTGTGTAGCAAATAATTTTATATCTATATTGTATTTTTGCTATGAAATCTATATTTTATACTATACTGTACAGTATACACACAATATATTTTAGTGAAATCAAAGCTCAGGGATCATTTGCTCCATTTTTTCAGACGTCTATTTTTTGTTACGCTATTTTAAACATAATTCTAACGTTTGCTTTCGCTTTAGTCCACGAGTTTCTAGACCTGAAAATCGAGACTAAAGTCTAAGAATTCAGATATCGATTTAGATATATAACACTCTGTATATAATAGGCAGTGCTTTTCTAATACAAATATGATATGAAACCTGTTTTTCTCACAAAACAATAGGTATATATTATATATTATACATTATTTAATATTACATTAAAACTAGAGAGTGACTCAAACATGAATTTATGTGCTATACCTATGAGCGCACAGAATATAAAACACCATATCTTATATTTATTAAAAGATTGAGTGCTTATTCTGTAAAAATAAATTTATAAGACATTGCAACACACAAAAAATTGCACACAAAAAGTATTATACATATACACATACATAATAATTGCACATTTCATCGTTGCGTAACTAATTTATTAGGCAAAGCATTGGTGTTGTTTTAGCACAAAAAAGGTTATAAAATGCTTGCTATTAATCATGTTTCGTGTGTATCCTATTCTGCATATCATCTTTGCTTCTAAACCACTGTTATATACAGTTATAAAATACACTTCACATATATATTACAAAATCTCTGCTCTCTCTCTCTCTCTCTCTCTCTCGTATCAATCCTCTTATTTTTTTGGTGAATGAGTGACACCACTCCCACTCTCTTCATGCAGATTACAAGAGACTGTTAGAAAGTTTTAGATATAAATATTTTTTGATAGTACAGTATTTATAAAATATATTTTCTACGAGTTATCAAATCATATACTTTATGCTGTTTTACAGCGTTTTTTGCCAACGATTCCCATAAAGTTGTTATATATTTTGCTATAAATCTCTCATATATTTTATGGGCAAATGATATATAAGAGTGAAAATCATATTAAATATCATTTGCGATCATTGCAAACGCCGCCATGTATATTTATTATTCACTTCAAACCATATAATTACAGATTTTTTGTGTGCATTTGACTTGATATTCGTTATTATATACCATTTGTAAAAATCATTAACTTTTATAGTTATTAATTTATATGAGTATTAAGTATTAAACGCTATAATTATGAGCAGAAAGAGTAGATTTTGGTGTAAATTAGGTTAAGTTTGGTTTAGACTTTTACGCCATCAATATAATAGTCAATAAATTTTACGCTAAATAAGCAAAAAACATTCAAAAGTAACTGCATTTGTCACACAAATTAAATCATAAAAGATATGTGTAAACACCAAATCCATACATCGATTACACATTAGACAAATATGATTTTGTTTCAAAGCTATTATAGTTTTATTATTATTATTTGATGATAGGGTCGATCGCAAGTGAGCGAGAAAATAGTGGTAAAAACTAGTGGACAGACATAATAACAATATAAGTGTGTAGTAGTGTATCGTATGGTTGTGTAAACCTCAGTGAATCCCAGAGAATAAATGCGTTGACAGCATATGTTTCACACATTTTTACGATTTCATATCTTTTATCTCATAATATTTTTTTTATCTAAAGTCAGACTTGATTTGAATTTCTCTTCACATCTCTCTCTCTCTCTCTCTCTCTCTCTCTCTCTCTCTCTCTCTCCCAACTCTGACACCAAAAAGTGATGTCAAATGTATTTCTAATAATAATACAGAATATCAGGGAATATAAGAAACAAAAGAAATGCACAAAAAAAGTGAAGTAAAAGAAACTCAAACTCCGTTTGTTTGTCACTAAAAATATCTCTGATCTGTGCGTTCCGTATGTAATGCCTATTAAAGCCGAACAATTTGCTGGCGTGTAGTGTAAGTGAGTGTCATTCCGGGCGCACACAATATAAACACAACGAAACTTTTAATATAATCTTTTGGCACAAAAAACATTGTATAAAGAGATGAGTGAAGAAAAAATCATACAAATTGTTTGTGAGAAAAATGTCACAAAAGTATTTCACACACATACACACAAATACCAATATAAAAATCCCTTCCCTCCCATTCCCATACATACATCTTAAGCGTCTTAAGCATTCATATATGAGTTGTGAAAAGTGTCTGCGAAATGAAATTTGTATAAAAATAAATTGAATGCAGAGATAAAAACACAATAGTATTAGTAGTCGTAATAATAAAAATGAATAGTATTTTATATTTTATTATAATATATTTATTTTGCATAACACATACACACGAGTAGTTGGTATTTATGTGTATGAGTCGCACTGGTAGGCAGCTAACAGTTTTACAACCGTTTTTGCTGTGACTGTAATGCAAATTGATTGGCTCGAAGGGAATTGTACTCCTCTTAAGATATATTTACAAATTTGTTCACATTTTTCTTATCCATTCGCTTAAATTTCGACTTGTTTTACAAAACTTAAGAGATTTGTATTTATTATACATATATTTGTCTCAAACGTAGTGTTTTTGTCGCTCATTGCCGGCAATCAAACATGTATTTTGTGACAAAAGTTTGCAGAATTTATATTTTATGTCACAAGTAGTTTAGTTGTGTTTAAATAATATTTTGATTTATTTACGAACGTAACTAAACAAGTCATATTATTTGTTATCGCCAGATTAAATAAAATTGAAACTTTAGACTACTTTTAATTGTTATATTGGATGAAATTTTTAGTTTAATTTTAAAATATTATTGCAGTATTTCCTACTCTATATAGAAATGGAAACCTATTATGTGTGATGTGTTTGTTTTGTTAATATTTTTATTCCCAGTTTATGTGATTTATTGTTTGGTTTTTATTATTTTATAGATTTCTTTTCCCTTGACTTCCTATGGATTCTCTCATTTGTGAGATTGAACTGTATTTTCTGGTATTAAAAAATAAATATCTATTTTTTATTTGATACCAAAATAATGTAATTCACATTATTATTGGTATAGTTTATGACACAAAACAAACCAATAGATTATATGTTTAGGAGCAAAGAAAAATGTTAATTGAAATATAAATAAAATATTTGCATACAACAAAAGGTCGTATAAAATATTTTTATTATAATAATAAGCAAATATCTCATCTATATTTCTACGTTAAATTATTGTAGAAATTTTTTTTGTCGCAAATGCCATAATATTCATTCAGTTTTATGCGAGTTTTAAAGGAGAAAAATGCATACCATTTGTTTGGAGACAAATAGAGGATAATATAAAAACAAAACATAAGAAATAAATATAATTTTTTGTTTTTCTGGTAAATCATGAGATTTGTATTCCTAATGTTTGCGAAATCTGTTGGTTTATTTTGGGCCCAAAAAATACAACATAAAAGCGAATGAGAGAGAGAGAGAGAGAGCAAAAAAGTACAGAATCTATTGTAATATTATGGGCCAAAGAGTACACAAACAGTAGAGTTAAGAGACAATTGGCGAAAAAAATAACAACAGAAGTGCCGAGAGTTAGACAACAGATATGTATGGATAGGGAAGACATCAAAAAACAAAAGACACGACAAAAGGAAAGACATGAAGAGATGATGCCTTGATAAAAGTTTTTGATATTATACGGCACCGGAACCCATATAACTACTGCACTCATCTCTCTCTCCCTCTCTCTCTCTCTCTCTCTTAATTTTTTATAAGAATATAGAGATTTCACATAAAAAGTAAGAGAAAAAACGTTAGGAAAGAGTAAAGAGGAGATGCATTAAAATCGCATCATTTCTGGTGCGACAGCTATGTTGTGCTCCGGGAGGCAAAGGGAGAGAGAATAGCAGAAAATTTTTGAACGCTATATAGAAAGCGATTGAAAACACTAACACTCTGTCAATGATGAGCGAAAGAAAGTGATGTTAAAAATCTTTCACTGTTTCAAAAACATTGGGTATTTGCCTACAATCTCTCTCTCTCTCTCTCTCTCTCTCTCTAAGGGAGAAGACAGAGATCTGTTACAGCTATGCCTGTAATGAAAGGCTTTGATGGAAAGAAAGTGATGGAAAGCATAACACTAACACTCTGTCAATGATGAGCGAAAGAAAGTGATGTTAAAAATCTTTCACTGTTTCAAAAACATTGGGTATTTGCCTACAATCTCTCTCTCTCACTCTCTCTCTCTCTCTCTCTCTCTCTCTCTCTCGTCTATGGATACACTCGTGCTCTTAAGGCTATAATGTAATGCTTATAGTGTTCTGACGCTAACTATTACTTAACACTTTTGCCTTTACTTTCCATTCGTTGCTATCCTTCAATATCATCGAGACTTCACTTTCTTTAGCAGTGCTTTCCATCACTTTCTTTCCATCAAAGCCTTTCATTACAGGCATAGCTGTAACAGATCTCTGTCTTCTCCCTTAGAGAGAGAGAGAGAGAGAGAGAGAGAGAGAGAGAGAGAGCACCGATAGATGGGTTGACGCCCTTTCGAGACAATTACTTTGAACGCTGGAGACTGGGCTCACATTTGGTGTTTTCATTTGACGATTTGTATCCATTGCTTGTGTGTCTGTCTGTGAGCTCTCCTTTCATACTATGTTATGATTTTTCACTCGTTTTTTATCTTTTTCTTACATATAATACAATATTTTATGGACTTTTTTGCGAAATATATTTTATTTCTTTGATATAAAAAATATATTTTATATAATATTTTGCTTCTCCTTTTCACTCTCGCATCTCTATCCCAACAAAATAGTGATCAATAATTTATGATTCACTGAATTTATATATTTATTTCCCTTTTTCTCCATTTTTAAGCCAATAGTAGTTTTACTCCTTTATTCATGAAAAGTAATATTTTGCGAACATTTGCCCGAAAATTATTTTTACTCTTTTTTAACAAAATAGCAACAATTACAATTAATTTTTATTTTTGTGTTATGAATAATATGATAATATCCATGAGATATATACAATCATTTCCAAAACATTTCTCCACTAACTAAAGGGCAAAGAAATATAAATTGCATTTTGAGTGCAGAAAATACTTCTCTCCAACTCTTAAGCTAATGGTTTTCAATGCAATCGTTTCTCTTTCCACACATTTCTCTATTAAGACCTGAAGTTTAACTATTATTTTGTACAAAATATTTCCCATTTTTACCTCGCATTTAGTTAATGCATAAATATTATAACTATTAGATATTGTATCAAACGATTGTTTACTTCATTTGCAAAATAAAATACATTTAAATTATTCGTTGTTTTGTTGGTTAGGGGTTTAATGTTTCTTTTATGGTATGCCATGTATTATGCCATCGATTATTAAATATACATGTTTTTGACAATTAAATTCAAATAATGTGTTTTATGCGCAAAACATAGTAAACATTTATTATTTATTTCATTTTTAAGCCAATAGTAGTTTTACTCCTTTATTCATGAAAAGTAATATTTTGCGAACATTTGCCCGAAAATTATTTTTACTCTTTTTTAACAAAATAGCAACAATTACAATTAATTTTTATTTTTCTGTTATGAATAATATGATAATATCCATGAGATATACAATAATTTCCAAAACATTTCTCCACTAACTAAAGGGCAAAGAAATATAAATTGCATTTTGAGTGCAAAAATACTTCTCTCCAACTCTTAAGCTAATGGTTTTCAATGCAATCGTTTCTCTTTCCACACATTTCTCTATTAAGACCTGAAGTTTAACTATTATTTTGTGCAAAATATTTCCCATTTTTACCTCGCATTTAGTTAATGCATAAATATTATAACTATTAGATGTTGTATCAAATGATTGTTTACTTCATTTGCAAAATAAAATACATTTAAATTATTCGTCGTTTTGTTGGTTACCCAAATTACAAAGAAAATACCATACGGTACATAATACGGTAGCTAATAATTTATATGTACAAAAACTGTTAATTTAAGTTTATTACACAAAATACGCGTTTTGTATCATTTGTAAATAATAAATAAACTATTAGTCGTCACATATTCTCGGTTTGATGTAATGCTTACAATAATAGCAATAATAATATGAATAAAAAATGTGTTCAACATTTAAGTGAAATACAACTCATTTAGTCCCGGAGTATGGGATTTAGACGTTAAGGCATTGGGATATCAAGTTAACGGTGGGAGAGAGAGAGAGTGAGAGAGAGGGGGAGAGAGAGAGCCTGTAGTTCAATGTTTTTCGGTGATCGTTGGGCTAAATGTATGCGCTTTGAGATAATAAATGATAGCGTTTATCATTGAAGTCAAAACAGTTCATAAATAATCGATTCCGAGTGATAATACATTTGGTAATCAAACCACACATTTGCAGACATATAATGTATATAAGAGTTGGAAGTGCTGTACAAACAGAGACCACATCACGACTCGATATTATTGCGATTACATCATAGAAATGCATAAATATTACGAATATTTATATGCATTGAAATTATAATTTTTGGACTGATAGTAAACTTTAAGCAAAAGTCTATTCAGTTATACAATAGTGTATTATATTAGACTATTTAGTAGTATGAGTAGTATCCACGAGATGTTTAGCCATACATTCCAGTCATTATCCAAATGATAATAAAAGATAAGACTTTCAAAACTGCAATATATAATGATATTTATATTTAAAGTTTGGCTAAATTAGAAAATTATTCTTTCGATCTCACAAAATGTTTTAATATATTTTTATTGATTTATTTTTTATTCTCTCTCTCTCTCTCTCTCTCTCTTTCCCTCTCTCTCTCTCTCCCCTCCCTGTGTGTATCACTATCTCTGGCACTCATTCGCTATATTCTAACAAAAATCCAAAACCATTTTCAACAATAATTCCTGTATAGCCTAATGTCTAATGGCTTTCATAGTTATATACCGGCGCTTAAGTCATGAGAGAGAGAGAGAGAGAGAGAGAGAGAGAGAGAGAGAGACTTTTAGGCTAAATGGATGTTTGCGATGAGCATCACAACCATCACAACAAAACAGTGTTTCGTGATGTGATGTTTGTCTCTGAGCTGTAGTGCCGGTGCCTGTGCTCTGAGCGCCACAACTCACTCGTACACCACCACCACATCCATGACTCCCATATACTATGATATAAGATATAACACAATAATAATAACACAGAAATGTCTTTCTCTCACTCACTGACGGTCTGTCTGCACATCACTACTACTACTCCTCATCTCTTTGTCTCTTATTTTGCACTCATAGTAGACATCCATTTCTGTATGATATCATTGTATTTGATCTCTAGTTATGTTATGAGAGGGTCTTTAGAGAGAGAGAGAGAGAGAGAGAGAGATCCATCAGTTTGTAGACCATAAAAACATTAATCAATTCGTCTCTTACTTATATCAATACTAATTCAGTCTAAAAATAGCTATAAATTTATTGCTCATTGTGAACAACACTATTACACCACTACTACCAATGCTCTACAATATTTATAATATATAGCTCTGGGATATTGAGATTTAATTTTTTTTATGAAAACTCTTTTGACAAAAAAGCAAATACTTTGGGCTTTCAATACACAGATTATGTTTGAATAAAAAACTTAGTTTTAAATAAAAAATACTTAACTTCTATATTATAGATTTTGCTTCACTTTGAATGCTGTATTTTGCGATTAATATAAAGTTTAATAATAAACTATAACCTTATACATAGAAAGCATGTGAAAACATATAATAAAACTTTTCAATTCTCTTTAAAGTTCAATTCAATAGCGCTTTCAGTATTTTAGAGAAAAATTTTTATTTAATTTTCTATTCATTTGATTGTTTGATGGGAAGGAACTGGAGATTCGGAATTGAACTTAACTTAACATAAACTTTAATAATGGATGTGCTCTTTCTAATGAAGCACTAGCAGTGTGTCTGTGCTCTCCATCCACTTTTGCTCTCTCTCTCTCTCTCTCTCTCCATCTCTCCATTATGTGAACACTTGTATTGTTTCTCATTTGGAGATTGAGTTCATCGGCGATAGAGTTGTGTCGGAGAGACTCCAAGAGATCGTTGCACTTCTTCCGCATTAAACTAACCGCTCTCTCCATTCTCTCTCTCTCCCCGTCCCCAACAATGCTCTCTCGCTCTCATAGTTGTCTCACTTTCTCTCTCATAACAACTGATTTTTAGTATAGTGTAGACTAACAGTTGAATAACAGTTTTATTTTCTCGATTACATCGAAAGACTACTACTAATGAAAAAGAGTGAACAAATGCATTGATTTCTGTGTTATATTGCAATTGTGATCCGAAATTACTTACGAACGCCAGAAATGTTTTTGTCTGTTCATCATTGCTAACAACAAATCATCTCTCTCTCTCTCTCTCTCTCTCTCTCCCCCCTCTCTCTCCAAACATACAAATTGATATTAAGACTTCATTTTCAATAAAAGCCAAAAAACTAATAAAATCTGTGCTTATTTTATATATTTTTTGTTTCTAATCATATTATGACTTCTCGCAGAAGATCTCTGTTTTGTATTAAATATAATTTATATAAATTATTATACTTTCCATCAGATATAATTTAAATAAGCATCATACTCGTATAATATTTATGGCAGTGCTCGTAATTTTCTTAAACAAAACTTGCATAACCCCTACCATAATTTTAATGTATGTAAATTACACTGTATAATCAAAATCTATATTAGATTTGGATTTAAAGTTTTCCGCAAAATTCTCAAATGATTTGTAAACTTAATTAAGTTTTTAATGAAAACAATACTAATGCATAACATTTATATCTAAACGTTAATAAGTTTGAGGTTTTATTAAAGCAAACAAATTTATGTACGAATTATACTAAAAAATTGCTTTCAAAACAGCATTTGCCGTATGATTGCGGTGTGTCTCAGAGGTGGCCATACATTAGATTAGGTGTTGTTGTGAGCGCCTGTATATCTGGTAATTCACGGCTTAATGCGTGAAATGTGGTTCAGTTCCCTTATGGACTGTCAATCGCTACCGGACAACAGTCTCGGCATGTCGTTTACAACACGTTGGCTACGCTCGTTTGGCGACTTTTTGTGGTGTTGTAGCGGTCTTTTTAGAGAGAGGAGACGTTTTTTCAGCAATTTCTCACTAATACTCCGAAACTCCATTTCCCCATTCCTACCAGTGCTCTAACCATAAGTAAAAAACAAAACGAGTCTTGATTTTTAAACTATGTATTGAATAAATAAAAGTCTGTTTCCCATTCATTGGGTTTATGGCCGGAAAACCTCCGCAAAGGACTTTTGCGGTGTATTACGAGTGCTTTAATGAGACTCAAAGGTATCAAATAATTCAATATATCTTTAGTGGACGTAAAATAGCATACATTGTACGCAATGAGTGGTGAATTAGATCAATGGCACTCATACTGTATATAAACTTTGATTATATTAATGCGATATTGCATTAGAGTTGTTAGTATTCGGCTCTTTATGTGTATTTTTATCCCAAACATAGCCTAAAAGCAATGGTATTATATAATAAACATGGGAATACCTGACAGTTAGCGATGGCCTGTTGTCAGAGCCGTACAGCAAATGTTGTGCAACCGATGCGAGCAAACCGCTGAAAAACACCACAACATCGCCAGAAAAATCTCTCTCCTCTGCAAAAAAAACAGCAATTTCTCACTAATACAGATCCGAAACTCCATTTCCCCATCCCTACCAGTGCTCTAACCATAAGTAAAAAACAAAACGAGTCTTGATTTTTAAACTATGTATTGAATTTATTTATTATTATTTACTTTTATTTAAGTCTGTTTCCCATTCATTGGGTTTATGGCCGGAAAACCTCCGCAAAGAACTTTTGCGGTGTATTACGAGTGCTTTAATGAGACTCAAAGGTATCAAATAATTCAATATATCTTTAGTGGACGTAAAATAGCATACATTGTACGCAATGAGTGGTGAATTAGATCAATGGCACCACTCATACTGTATATAAACTTTGATTATATTAATGCGATATTGCATTAGAGTTGTTAGTATTCGGCTCTTTATGTGTATTTTTATCCCAAACATAGCCTAAAAGCAATGGTATTATATAATAAACAGTATAAAAATGGTGTTTGTTTATACCAGTGTCCCTTTGTGTGCTAAAAAATTTATTACGAGTTCAATCACTCAAATTGTTATCTATTTCGCCATTAATACATAATAAATGAAAAATATTTTTATGCCATAAAAATACCGAAAATGTACCCAAAATTACTGTTATGCAAAAAAATTGATCACACAATTCACTTGAAGAGATTGCTGTAAAGATTATGGGGACAGTAGCTTAGAAATAGTCGGTTACTATAGAAATGTGGTTATTGAGATGCTGTCCCTTAAATCAAAACTGTTTTTCTCCTTATTTATATATTATATGTATATTTTATGGATAAATAGATAAATAACACATAACTTAACGTCAGGAGAGAGAGAGAGAGAGAGCAAAAGTGGATGGAGAGCACAGACACACTGCTAGTGCTTCATTAGAAAGAGCACATCCATTATTAAAGTTTATTTGTTTTTTACTTATGGTTAGAGCACTGGTAGGGATGGGGAAATGGAGTTTCGGATCTGTATTAGTGAGAAATTGCTGTTTTTTTTGCAGAGGAGAGAGAGAGAGAGAGAGAGAGTCCTTAATTTCCATAATAAACACAACTGTCTAATGATATAAATTCTGTGAATGTTTGACATAAACATTGTGTGCACTGAAAGTCCTCGCAAACACATGCAACCAATTTATGTATACATTCTTATCGATTAAACGCGAAAAATAACTTTTTTAAATATATTCATGTATATGCATAGACACCAGGGTTATTGATAAGATCTGTAACTTTATCTGGAAGTCACGGCAAAGCTCACTAAAAAATGTTTGTATAATAAAAGCTTTTAAGCGAATAAGATATTTGACTCATTGATGGCATACACAGACATTAGATACTGTATTATGTTTTTTACATTCAAAGTGTGATTATAATAGTGATAAGAATTGGTATATTAAAAGTGGCACTTATTAGTGCCATGACATCCAAGTCGATGCAAAACAGATATCACTTTGTATTATGAAATAAATACATTATTACTGATAAATATGACTCGTTATAGTCAACCAAAAATACACAACTCATACAATGATTACAGTAAAACACAACATAACATGTATTTTTCAAAAAGTGCTCAGTCTCATTTAGACGTCTGTATTACTTGTATTACTGGGATTTGTTTCGATTTTACATTATATCTCCCTCTCCCCCATCCCTTACCCATCCATTGCATCAAAAAAGCATTTTTCTTGCGATACACCAAAAGACACACATTATTTGTCGCCAAAAACATATATATTATTATAAAAATTTTTACTGTCTTTCCTTCGAAATGCTATAATATTTCTCTGTATATAATGGCATCGAATGACAACAGAAGTTAGGAACCCTAATAACATGAGAAACAGAGAGAAACTTATTAAGTAAGTAAGTATGGTAACTTACCGTTTACAGAAGTATTCACCTCTTATGCTCTTTATTATATATTTAACGTTATTCTTTAGCTATAATACTAAACACAATATTATATTCTTATATTCTCCGCAATAATAGTATTTTTATTGACAATACGAGTAGTGACGAGAAAAATGATATACAAATAAAAAATGCATATAAATATATGTTTTGAGCGCATCGTATAAGTTATTATAATTTATATAATATATAACTTCAATCAAATGCATGATATTTGATGATTGAATTGATTGAATGGACAAATTTGCGAAGACTGGATGCTATCCAAACACATATAAGGGAAAGGGAGGGGAATGTATGTCTATGAGGGATAGAAAAAGTATCAAATAGATTGAAGTTCACAAAACATAGTCATCTGTAATATCTCTCCATTCCTTAAGTCTTCTCTCTATTCCTTATGTGTTATCAGTTTTTAGAGAAAAAATATAATACCGACGACTCCTTTCCCCCTCACATGAAAGCCAACAGACCTTTAGATAGAGATAACATTGATTTTTAGAGATCACTGGCACAGGACTTAATGCAGTACTTTATTTGACACATTTATCGCTCATAAATCGCCTCAAAAGTACAGTAAGTCAATACAAAATCTAACTTTTGTTGCTTTTCACGTCTATAAAATATATTTGCTGAGCGTTTATTTTAATTATATTTTTCCAAAACACAGAGCGTGTTTAATTAAATAAATTATAGCTTTAACTTTTGTATATCAAATTGTTGACAACAATTTTTGTGTCCAGCAAATTAGATCTTTGAATTGTTTACGAAGTTTTTATTGATATTGTTACATTAAGATTAACGACTTGTACTTGTACATTATTATATTGAGAATAATAATGAGAAATGAAAATTTTGTTTTACTTGTTGTTAGAAATTTGAGAATATTTTATAACATAATTTTGTATTCAAATATAACATTCAATGTATCATATATAAATTATTAGATAACAGTAATTATCAAGTAACAGGAAAAACCTTGAAACTTTTAATAATGCACGGATAGTACATTGACAATATACTATTTGGTAAGTTATTATGTAAATGGTAAAAAGTTTTAGTCATTACTCAATTCTATAAATAATAATGTGTTTTAAATAAATGTCAGTTTATTAATTGAATTATATAAAATGTATATATTTCAAAAATGTAAATTATTATCAATGCATTACTAAATTTAAGTTTCAAGGCAATTTTAATAATTTAAATTATTAATTAAATTTATATTATAAGTTGTATTACTACTATACTAATAATATTAATAATATAAGTTTAATGAAAGCTATGATACCTAATGTAACAAATGATTAAAATATTTAAAACAAATTCTGTTGACTAAAAATATGAACTCAATTGGACTTTGTGTATAGACATTAAATTTTAACAATATAATATTATATTATAATGTTTACATGAAAACATTATGAAAATTGTATTCAAAATATAAGTACACACGACTCATCCGTAATAACAATTAATAAATGTCTTAATAAATCTATGATCAGTACATTAATTAGATTAATAATGTATTGAGAGAATGATAATTAAATTTATGTCTTAATTCTAACGTCAAATACTCTATAAATTGTTATTAATGTAATTTTCTAGATATAATAAAAACGATATTAATTTACTATTATTGTCACACGGTATCTCCGATATAAAAATGTATTTGATATAAAGTTTCTTGAGCCAAAAACTCACACCTTATTTATTGGATAAAAATAATATTATATATATTTCATGAGATATTAATAAAAAACACGATATTGAAGGCACAGTGCAATAGTGAACATAAAAATTATTATTAGTTTCAAACTGAAATGAACAGTAGATATCAGTATATATTTTATTATTACTTAATCCAATAAAATCTAATGTGAATCACACAATATTATATAAATTTTATTTCTT
>CAJPVJ010001661.1:0-15546 GCA_905397405.1 Oppiella nova | reverse complement strand
CATATGACCGTACGTACTCTCGTGTAATTATAATGTCCAGACGCTGTAGCCATACCATTAGATTACGTGAGTGGACCCACTCTAATGCCCAGTCAAACAAATAGTGTTTTGTTTGCATCCCTAAGCCTTCCGAGGTATAACCAACAGCGCCTGTAGCTCATGATATCTTTCTGGACGCAAATTCTCACTTTTTTATTTGAATACATTTTGATGCGATTCACATACTCAGTACACTATTTGATGCAAATATAATTCAAATCAAATTTTTTTGGCCATTTTTTATACTAAAAAAATAATGCATTCACTAAACGAAAGTGAAAACCATTTTTTCGATACATTATCATACATTTCTATCTCTCTCTATGTATTCAATATATTTATTACTCGTCAATGCATTCGCTGAATAACTTACAGCACATAAAAAAATTTCAATTTCATAAGTTAATACTAGTATTGTAGTTAATAATGTGTACAGAATATTCTGTATCATAATTTAGATGCACTTAATCGACTCTATTTTTTATTAGACATTTACAGATGTTTTACATGAATGGAGACAATTTTGACAAAACATTTGACAAATTGATGTCTCATTTATAATGTAATATAAATAAAATTTCTCATTAAATTATTCTTTTGTCTTAATTCTAGTGATTAGTGGCTAATGAAGTTTTTATGATTAATACTGGGCTTAAATATTAATCTTAATTACATATAGTTTATGTAAGTATTTTTACTTTAACCCAGAATAAAGTATCGTAATAATTCATTTAAAATTCATAAAAATCACGTAAACTCGCAATCATTTATTAAAATAATTATATTTTATGATATTGTTTTTGATTAAATATAAAAATATTGTTTTATTTATTTAGTTGACAAAAAATTTAATGTTTTCTTTGATTTAATACATGAGTTAATTATAAAACTAATGTCTAATCGTTATATTTGTATGTGAATTTTTGGTCAATTATTTTATTAAAGTAACCTTTTAATTGCTAATTGTGAAAATTACACACAAATTATACATATTTTAAGACTCAATTCCCATTCACTTATTGTTATGACATGTTGTATTTCCTATTTATGATTCACATAAATTTTAAAATACAATTATGTTATTAAAAATAAGCATTTCTAAAGAATATTTTTATAAATTTGGGAATTTTTCTAATTTTATTATATAATATTTTTGGTTTATTTCCTTCACAAGGATTTAATGAAAATTTTCCAGTAAACCTTTGTCCTATTAAATCATTTAAATTACTTTATTATTCAAAATATTTAATAGATATATAATATAAAAGTACAAATTTGTTAAATAAATTTATATTAAACATGTCTCGAGTTTATTAAAAATTCATTTTGCATTGTTTTTAATTAATCAAATACTTTAAATGCATTTAATTTAATCCAATCGCAATATAAAAGTAAAAAATAAAAATCGATTTTGTCTACAATAGGATTAGAAAGTATTTTTATAAATACAGTTATTTTTTGTGTGAATTTCATCGCTTTTCACAAATCCTTGAGTCGACGGCTAATTAAGTCTTGTCTTCAGCTATTTTTTTGGTGTTGAGCCTCTCTTTTAAGATTTCTTTTCCCCGAAAATAAAAGTATTATTTTGTTTGGAAATAAAAGTGAAAAAATATTCGGATATAAAGGAAAAATCAATTTTCTTCGGATAGAAAATGAAATAAAAATTTTCATTCATTGATAGACAATGTAATGATATTTTTCTGCTAAAACTTTTATAGTATTTTTAGTTTTAATTCGTTGTTGTATTTATAGCCGTAAATAAAATTGGGCACAAATTTGTTACGACTGATAATAATTGAATCCATTATTTTTGTGAATAATATTTATATTATATTTGTATTCTTGTCTAAACAATTTTTAAAATTTAATAGTTTTCGTGAATTATGATGCCTTTCAGTAACGATCAACAAAATAATTATCTAATATTTTTAACTTCTATTCACTGATTAAGCTCAATCAAAACAGTCATTGAATTTTAATTTATAAACTTCTGATTATTTAAGTTTATTATTGATGATAATGTGTCAGATATATTTACCAGATATACTAGGACAGTATATTATTATTTTTATTGCTGCAAATCCATTGATAAACACAATTTTACACCGAGACTAGTGACACATTAGCACAATATACCAGTGGCTATGTCAAAATACCCTAAAATACACCATCAATTAAACATTTAATTGTATTATAGCATCATTTGTTACAAACAATTACTGCACTTATTTAACATTATATTTCCAAATAAACTTCAATACAAAGTGAATTGGAAACTATATTTTACTCTCGTTTGAGAAGAATTTTGTTTAAGTTTTATATTTTGTCAAAAATAAACAGACTTTTTATAATGAAGTTCTCACTTCAAAATTAAATTCTCATTTATTCGCTAAATTATTTCTTAATTATTGTAAGAGTCTATCAGTTGTGACAAAAAGTGAAACGCGACACAAAAATAGATGATTTGATAAACTTTAATACATTATACAACACAATACCGTGAATAGTGTACACCACTGCTAAACACAATCATATCGATTGAATCGGGCTTTTAATAGGTTTTGATTATATTTGCCATCAAACATACGGCACACTATATCCTAATGTCTTATACTTGTAGAAAGACTTACTGTTGTTGTCTCACTATTAGACAACACATAAAAAAGAGAAAAAAGTTTGAAAAAATAATTATTTTCCAATTACTCCTTCAATAGAGAGTGAGACACAAGAAAAATCCAGAGATAATTATATCGTATTTCCCAATCATTTGTTAGCAGAAAATGACTATTAATTTAAGTTTTTTTGTTATCTTATTTTAAAAATTTTTATCGCAAGGAAAATAAGTCAACGATTTCTTATTCAATTCAAAGGTCAGTGAAGTCTTTCAATTCAAAGTCTTACTTCTTATTATCAATTCATTTACGGAATAAGTAAATAATAATTTGTTTGTTATTTGACATACATTTCACTCATGACTCGTATAAATATATTTTACGAAATCATTTCTTCAATCAAATATGCGTTGTGTTTGACATTAAAATCAATTTTGAAGTTTTCAATACAACTTATTTTTTACACTTCATTCGCCGCTAATGAATACAAAATTCCCAAAATTCACAAAACAATACCAGACAAAATAAAAAGCAATTTATTTTATTAAAAAGGGTTTAAAATAAAAACAATTTTTTTCTCGGGAAAAACAAGTAAATAATAATTTGTTTGTTATTTGACATACATTTCACTCATGACTCGTATAAATATATTTTACGAAATCATTTCTTCAATCAAATATGCGTTGTGTTTGACATTAAAATCAATTTTGAAGTTTTCAATACAACTTATTTTTTACACTTCATTCGCCGCTAATGAATACAAAATTCCCAAAATTCACAAAACAATACCAGACAAAATAAAAAGCAATTTATTTTATTAAAAAGGGTTTAAAATAAAAACAATTTTTTTCTCGGGAAAAACAAGTAAATAATAATTTGTTTGTTATTTGACATACATTTCACTCATGACTCGTATAAATATATTTTACGAAATCATTTCTTCAATCAAATATGCGTTGTGTTTGACATTAAAATCAATTTTGAAGTTTTCAATACAACTTATTTTTTACACTTCATTCGCCGCTAATGAATACAAAATTCCCAAAATTCACAAAACAATACCAGACAAAATAAAAAGCAATTTATTTTATTAAAAAGGGTTTAAAATAAAAACAATTTTTTTCTCGGGAAAAACAAGTAAATAATAATTTGTTTGTTATTTGACATACATTTCACTCATGACTCGTATAAATATATTTTACGAAATCATTTCTTCAATCAAATATGCGTTGTGTTTGACATTAAAATCAATTTTGAAGTTTTCAATNTATTAAATCAAAGAAAACATTAAATTTTTTGTCAACTAAATAAATAAAACAATATTTTTATATTTAATCAAAAACAATATCATAAAATATAATTATTTTAATAAATGATTGCGAGTTTACGTGATTTTTATGAATTTTAAATGAATTATTACGATACTTTATTCTGGGTTAAAGTAAAAATACTTACATAAACTATATGTAATTAAGATTAATATTTAAGCCCAGTATTAATCATAAAAACTTCATTAGCCACTAATCACTAGAATTAAGACAAAAGAATAATTTAATGAGAAATTTTATTTATATTACATTATAAATGAGACATCAATTTGTCAAATGTTTTGTCAAAATTGTCTCCATTCATGTAAAACATCTGTAAATGTCTAATAAAAAATAGAGTCGATTAAGTGCATCTAAATTATGATACAGAATATTCTGTATATATTATTAACTACAATACTAGTATTAACTTATGAAATTGAAATTTTTTATGTGCTGTAAGTTATTCAGCGAATGCATTGACGAGTAATAAATATATTGAATACACAGAGAGAGATAGAAATGTATAATAATGTATCGAAAAAATGGTTTTCACTTTCGTTTAGTGAATGCATTATTTTTTTAGTATAAAAAATGGCCAAAAAAATTTGATTTGAATTGTATTTGCATCAAATAGTGTACTGAGTATGTGAATCACATAAAAATGTATTCAAATAAAAAAGTGAGAATTTGCGTCCAGAAAGATATCATGAGCTACAGGCGCTGTTGGTTATACCTTGGAGGGCTTAGGGATGCAAACAAAACACTATTTGTTTGACTGGGCATTAGAGTGGGTCCACTCACGTAATCTAATGGTATGGCTACAGCGTCTGGACATTATAATTACACGAGAGTACGTACGGTCATATGTTTGATCACTAATCAAGTGTTAATTCAATATACATTGTATATAAACTTCATTTATGCTACACATGTGTATTGAATTACGTTAATTCAATACTTAATTCTAATTAATTAAATGCAATACTTATTTGTTAACACTTTAAATATATTGCGAAACAGCCTAAAAGTTTTTGTAATTACCACCCAATGTATCACAAAATGTTATAAAAATGTATAAAAAAAATGTTTTATTAATTAGAATTTGGTTCAAAATTCAATATGTTATTGAAGTTTAATTCAAGAATATTTTGAATGATTAATAATGGTATTAATAATTAATCTCAATTACGGCATATACATAATGTGGTCAATAATTTTATATTATTTTTGTCTACATTTATGTTATTCGTACGACATCTCAGATAATTAATCATTTAGAAATTTGTATTTAATGTATAAATAAATAATAAGAGTTATTATATGTTTTATAATTAATTAAACCAAAAACTTTTATGTCTCTGACTTTAATGGTCGTAAGAGTTTAATGATATAAGCAAACACAAAATAATGTTATTTATTAATTATAAATTGTATAAAAGTTTCTTGGAAAAACAATTTCCGCATTAACGGTGTCTTCAGTTGTCTGTAAAAAGCAGTGATTTTGTGCCAAAAATAGTGATAAATAAAAACAAACATAAAAATATGAAAACAACACATTTTGTATATAATAGAAGAATATTATTTACTTTTTCACATCATATTCTGTTATGTATTTCATATAAAATACTAAACTTTTTTCAGAGAAAATAAAATTTTTTAAAACAACTATAAGGAAGAGAGAGAGAGAGAGAGAGAGAGAGAGAGAACAAAAGCTTCATATTTTTTGTCTTTCATATGCCATTTATCTTCATCTTTAAGGGAGAAGTTGTGTTTTTTGAGGAAAAGTTTTATTTTGAGTCCGTATTACACAAAATACATAAATTATATTTTACTCCGAAATCACTCTTTCGAGTCACTATCCCTTCTCCCTTTCGCCCTCATATGAGTGAGAAGTTGTGTTTTTTGAGGAAAAGTTTTATTTTGAGTCCGTATTACACAAAATACATAAATTATATTTTACTCCGAAATCACTCTTTCGAGTCACTATCCCTTCTCCCTTTCGCCCTCATATGAGGAGTGGTGTGTGTCTGTCATTGTGTATCAGTTTTTTCAGTCGGAGACTAATATATAATAAGTCACCAAAAAAGTTTATAGGAGTTTATGTGAAACGAGAATTGGCAATCATTTATTGTTATATCCCATTGCGATTCATTCACTTTCTTTGCATTCATGTATGATAGAAAACATTATATCAAATATGCATAAAAACCATAACCAAATAAATTGCCAACATAGCCTACAAACATACACACAGACACACTTAAGAATAAAATTAGAAAAATATAATTAATACTAATACATGTATAAACATATTCTGCATTTTCGGCTGAGAAGTGGTGGATGAATAATATTATAATACAGAGTATTATGTGTTAAACAGAATTTCGGATTCAGTCATAAATATTTAACATTCATAATATGTGTAAGACTTCGCTGTTGAAAAGTGAGAACTATTTTCATATATTGTGTCTAAAAAAATAATCTTCATCCTAAAATTCTAAGTAAACGTCTCTTATAAGAATATTTTGCTAAACAATTTTTATGAAATGAAAAAAAATAATTATTTTTATAGCATAAAAAGAGCTCAATTATTACACATTCATAAAGAATAGGGAAAGTTATGCTAAGTATGGGCTGTGGTTTATGGGCTGTCATTAGGGGACGGGATGTTGCAGAATTTATTTCATCATTTTTGTATTGTTATTATTTGTCTTAAATAACAACAAAAAGCACAGAATTCTCAGCAGAATAATTTTGATCATAAATTTTTTACTTCAAGAATTGTTTTTCACAAACTGTTTGGCTTTAATTTTAATCATTTGAATGCATACACGGTTTGAGAGATTGAAAGGAAGACAGAAAGATAGACAGATAGACAGAGCATTAAGAGCTCATCAACTGTTGACAAAATTTTACGGACAAATAGTTTCAGGTTATGTGCAAGTAAGGAGTGGGAGGGAGGGAGTGAGTGAGAGCTTGATATTGCTTTTGGAAAGTAGTGTTTCCATTGAGTTTGTCTATACACACAAGAATTGTTTCATTAAATGTTTTCATATCTGTGTTCAGAAGGGGATGGAAAGAAATTACAAAAAAAATATAAATAATATGAAAATACAAAAATACAAAAAAGGACTGAAATTGAGTTTTGAGTTATTTGTTGACACATTTGCACACAAAGAATTACAAGAGTACTGGAAAGACATGAAGTTTCAATCCCCTCATGTGTTGAGCATAACTTCCTCTATTGTGTGTCTCTTTTTTTGCTTTTTGTTTATAAGATGTTTCTCCTCATAAAAAATTAAGATATTATTGTCTGTCATAATAGCCATAAGTAAAGATCCAGTGATTATAAGCAGCGTTCGCTATGGAGTGCCAGACTTGTAGTCAGCAACATATCTGTGCGATATGTTTGTATGTATTTATCAGATTTGGATTTAATTAAATGAGCCGTTCGTTTGGCCGATATTGTCATAAATGAGACAACGAGTGAAAGCATACACAGAGCGACAGGCAATATATTTTAGCACAAGTAGTTGATTCTGGAAAGGGAGACAAAACTGTCGTTCACAGTCAACCAGACAAACAAAAACATATATTCACTCATACAATATAAGGGACAATAAGTCATTTCCTATACTACAAGAATCCGTATACAGAATATCTATTGTGTGGTGTGTTATATACAATACACTCTAAGCATTTGAATCGTTAATCCAATTGCGAAAGAGTCGGGCGGACGGCAACAGAATTGAGTAAAAAAAGAGTGTTTCGCTTGTATTGAGGGTTTCTGTGAGTGGATCCACAGATTGATAGAGAATAAGACACAAGAATACAGAGAGAGAAAGAAATAAAAGTTGAGAATAAATATAATAAGTGTTGAGAGGCAGTGGAAACGCCACCGAAACCGGTAGCGCATGACAGGGCTCGCGCCTGTATTCGCTGGGATTTGTAATGGCTTTTGGGTATATATATTCTCTATCGCGCTCGTCATACATACCGGGGCCGCGCTGTCGGTGAGAGAGAGAGAGAGAGAGAGAGAGAGAGCTCACTATCTTTATTATTATTCGGTAAAGCAAACCATTAAAGTGGTGGTGAAAGTCGTGAACACTTTTGGAATATATTTTTCTCGGTGTGTGACACAAGTGTGTCATTCATTACAAGTCTCTCTATAACTGTGCGATCGCTGTGTTCCAGAAGTGATACACAATTTTTTTCGTGATTTCTACTTCTCTTGTAACTTATTCTTCGATGAATATATTCTTATTGTATGTATAACTATTCCCATAATTATAATCAACAATTTTGTGCTAAATATGACTAAATCACTATTAGTTACATTAATATTACAAGAATGTATATACATATGATTTTCTTATTAAAATATTTCTGTTAATTAACGTGTTTTACGAAGAATTCTTGTGTGAATATTCTTATCAAATGGTTTATTATTATGAGGTTCAGCACAACAGTTGACTCTATACTGCTGTATAACTGCCACCGAACGTATTGGATCACAAAATACGGTATTATTTAATTAAAATTTGATAAATTACTCAAAATAGTCAATTAATTAAATCAACAGAATATTCTGCTATAGGAATGAATTTTTTTCCTATTGTCTCAAAATCTCAAAACCGATTGTTCTGTCATTTATTAGAAGTGTTGGGCAAAAATTATGTGATTGATCTACAATCAGAGCTTATGGTATTTGACAGCAAAATTTTGATTGTATTCTCGCATTTAATATGAGTTTCTCTATCAAAAGAATTATTAGGATTCTTACGAAAACGCGAATTGAAAATAAAGTAGTGCTGAGAGGGACAGGGAGGGAATGGGAGAGACTGTATGTGTGAGTGAGAGTGAAAAAGTTAGTTTACAAATCTGCACTCGACATCGATTACTCATTTTACTAAACACAGAATATTCTCTGTTTAATGTCAGCCTTCAAAATCAATAAAATTTAATTATTAAAAAACTTAATTTAAAAGTTTTGTCAGCTATTTTTTATGTAGACTTTAATTGTTTGTTTTCTACAATGAATTATTTTTTTGATGACTTCTTATAAGATTTGCATAAAATATATGAGTTTATGTCTTGAATTTTAAATCTAAGTTTAAATGAGTAGATATAAAATCATTTCACTCGTTATTTAGCTAATGAATGCGAAATTGATTAACTAAAATAGTAATTGCCTTTAATTTAATAAACGCTGTTCATATATTTAAGAGTTATTTTAGAAATTTCTAAATCTGTCAAAACTATTTGTCAAAGAAGTTTGCTAAAAATAGTGATTTTCTAAGTACTGTATAATAAATAATCATTAATTTTCAAATTAATCAACAAGTTTGTAGAGACGTATAACGGTAATATGACTTTAGTAGTTTTTTAATCACAACATGCATACACAATCACTTCTAACAGATTATACCGTATTTAACACACATATTAAACAGCATTTTTAAAATGTTGTAAAGATATATCACACATTTCTATTGAATTGTCGCATTGTTTACGGGATTATATTATGGGGAATGTGTTTGAAGTAAATTAAGTTTTATTTGTAAGTATTTCTAATGCGAGTAATATTCACTACTTAAGAGGGCAGAAATGATAGCATTAAATGCAATAAAATTATTCAAATGACTTCACTCGTGATGAAGAATAAGTAGATTTGGATTTCGTGCTAAAAAAGGTCTTACTTTCACTACACATATATATACTTATAGGCGACAGAAAAAGCTTTCGATTTAATGCCTTTTTGGTTTAGAATTAATTAAGAGATTCCTTGAATTTTATTCACACAACAGCTCTAATAAAAAGGTCTTACTTTCACTACACATATATATACTTATAGGCGACAGAAAAAGCTTTCGATTTAATGCCTTTTTGGTTTAGAATTAATTAAGAGATTCCTTGAATTTTATTCACACAACAGCTCTAATGAAAAATATATGACCAGAAAAATGTATGTACGGCTATGGCGTGTGTGTTATAAAAACCGATGGTTTGATTTTAATTATATACCAGCATATAAGTCGTGCCGAAAATACACAGAATATTCCCAATTTTTTCGAGACCTATAGACACGTGTTGTACTTGATATATATCAGACAAACAATTACCATCCGTTTGACACTTGAATACACAATAGGAATTTGTGTGCCTTAAAAGTTATTCACAAATTCAATTTATGCGTTGGTTTTAAACGCAAAAATTGGTTGAAAAATAACTTTTCAAACTTTTTTGCTTCAAATGATAATCACTACTAATAATTAGCATTTAGTGACATTTTCGTCACACAAATTACTGCTGTATTCAGGGCTGCAAACTATGATAATTATAATGAATTAATTAATTAAAAATAATTTGAATAATAAGGCAATAATTTATGGAAAATTTTTATCAAACAAATTATTTTTAAACACTCTTCAGTGGATGAGTATTGGCGTAATTCATACGCAAATTAGTTGTAATGTTTAAGCTATTTATTGTATTCAATGCCTTATACCGGGTATCCAATTGCTAGTGAGCCTTATCTGGAGAGAGAGAGAGAGAGAGAGAGCATAAAGAAATTGATGGGAATATAATATCTAACTAAATATGTTCGTCACTATTGTTGAGTTAATGGGTTCAGTAGTATCTGTTATTCAGCAAATTAAGAGAGGCATAAGTGATGCCACATAAGCGTAGATTGGCTGCCAGTGCTCTACACGGAGAGACCATTCTCTCAATATTAGGCACAAAATACAATGCAATTCGAGCAGCGCTTCTACAGCTGTGCTCTTCAACGGCCAAATCCATTGGGATTTCGATATTTTTAAGGTTCAAGAATCCTAACCATGTATTAGACAATACACTACAACCGATATAATACTGGATGCAGATAGGAGTCAATCCTTAAGTGTTTTCTCTTTTATTCTCTCTCTCTCTCTCTCTCTCTCTCTCTCTCGCACTCACTCCCACTCATACTCTCATTCACACACTTTTTCATCTCTCAAATATGACATTACGATTTACATAACATGTGATAAGATTTTATTTGCATTTTTTCGGGCCATTATTAGCGCCTATAATGGTATGAGAAACGACTTTATGTTTTCTTGTATTTTTCGCATTAAAATTTCATGTATTTCTCTATTGATTATCGATTAGCAAAACATAAAGTAGTACTGCAACTGATGAATATATTATGCATTTACTCCCATATCAGACAATAACACGGCTAATAATTAATATTAATTGTATTTATTTTATTCAATATAATTAATAACCGAGTAAAAGGTTTTGCTAAATAGTATTAACTAGCAATTCTTATGTAAACAAGTTGATGTACTCTACACACTAGTGTTGTTTGTAAAAGTGACCATTCATTACCAAATAAATTACATTAATCCAAATATTATTTTACTATTTACTTCTTAATCATAATATTCAATATCGAGAGTAAAAATATTATATGAAATATATGATATAAAGTCAGAAGAAAAGTTGTTGAGATTTATATTATTTTATGAAAATCTTTTTATGGCTTTTAACAAATTGAAAAAAAAGTCTTTTAAGACTATATAATATCAGGACATTTGTGTGGGGAACTGCAGCTAATTCGTAAACCAATTTTATTTATGTAATCATTTTGGCGGAGATTTATTATAAGTGTATAAATTTCTAGAAAATACAAAAGTGAAACACAAAAAGGTAATAAAGAAATGAAAAGTGTAGAACAAGAATCTAAAGCATGATTTTTATGCCTTTAGGTATAGCCCGTAATCGCAAATGTAATATTAGGTCCCACTTTGCAACAAAACGTGACTTTTTGTGAATTTTAAACAATTCTTATAAAGAAGACAATTGTTTTTATGTAGAAATTAATTGCTTCTTATCACAAGGCATTCACTTATTTGATGATTACTTGAGAAAAGCATAAAAATCATAAAATTTACATCAAAATATATGCATAATAAACTTGACAGAGATTTACGCTTTAATTCACTATGAATAGTATATTTAAAATTGCTAAATGATACTTACTAGACTGCTAAAATACTGTACTTGAAAATCAAATTCTTAAATTAAGTATTCATTTATGCTTTAATTCTATCATTTTATGTTATTCTTATATTAAAATAATTAATCCATTACTACACTAAAGATAAAATCATTTATTATATTTAGTAAATTATATAGTATGTTACTATCAAAGTATATAATTTGTGTTTAAAAATTTAACATTTTATTAAGTGTTTATAATTTAAATGATGATATAAATAATACAAACCTCTAGAAACTCGCACACAATATTGCACGTAAATGTGTTAATAACTTATAATGAGTAATTTATTTATAGAAATCTATTATATTATTTACATTCAAATTAATCAAAATAAATGATTAAAATTGAGGTATATAACAAATGGCTGTACGACAGGCGAGAATTGATAACCCGACAATTGACTCAAACACAGAGAATATAATTTAAATGTACTTTTCAGGTGTTAAGCAAATATCAAGTCTTGTATTCATTGAGACATTCGCTCATTGAGTGCCATAGGGTTTGGCTGAGCCATTGGCGACTACATTGACGTTTTCGTGTCCGGAATATTCCGTTGGGAATTGTATTCATAAAATGGATTTCACACAAAAATAATTCTCAAACAAACAAACCTTTCAGTCAAATTGAATCAGGCGTTTGTGGATTTAATTAAATGAAATTAATTTTATATTTGTTTTTAAAATACAGGACATATCTAAATAAATAAATTTATTAGATGCCTTATTTAATAAAATAATTACCGTATTATCATTTATATTATATTCATAAAAATTTAACTAAATTTATATCACTTGGTATTTTTTATAGACAAAAATACAGACATTCAATATATCTAAGTTTTAATAACGTATGAATTCTTTATAAAAGGGTTTAAATATTAATAATAATGGTATTTTAAAAGTAATTTATTTTGAAAACAATAATAAAAGAGTTTTATATCATTTAAAATTCAATGAAATAGGATTACATGACTTATTTTTATGACTGTTTTTAAAACTTTGCATATAAATTATATTTAATTATAGTAAGCACTACTTTATTACCAATACACACATAAATCGTATTACAAATTTAGTTTAACATTGAAAAACATAAAACTAATAATTTAAAAGCGTACCTATTAAGTATTATTTATAAAATAGTTATATCGTAAAACAATTGGTGATGTTAATTAGAAATGATCTGATATGTGTGCGCCAATGTTATTACCAATATTACCAGTATATATTTGTCTTAAAATAATAAGAATAGTAATGAATGGTAGAGAAAATGAAAATGTGTTTGTAATAGAGAGTGAGTGAGTAAGTGTGTGTGTGTGTGAGAGAGAGAGAGAGAGAGAGAGAGATCTAGTAATAAAATAGACGAGAGAATAGTAATACTCATGCAATAGACTATAGTAGTAGTGATCTCACAAAAGTTATTATCCATTATCTCCATCATTGGCACATTCGGCACATTCTTTGTCGACCAGTAGTTGTTGTCCTAATGATTGTATGAAAAGAGAGAGTAGTTTTTCACTAATAGTTTTTCTTTTGTAAATTAAACTAAACTTTGTATTTGTGCTGATTATTAATCTCTAATACAGTCGCCGGAGAAAAGAATTCATTAAATAAATTATTTAAATAATGTTTTGTAGCCCTAAACGCTAACTATAATCACGAAAAAATGTATTTTCAAATTAAGATAAATACAATTAATATCTAATAAAATAAGTTAATAAATTAGTATTTGTTTGGCGACAAACACAATACAACAAACCATTCTTGTTTAGCACAATGTCTAGACTTATTAGGAAATGGACTATAAATAAACACATTATATTTTAAGGGCCTATCGATTGCCTACCTGTGCTGTTATTTCACATAAGTAAACGAAAACAGATGCTTTTACTTAAACTTTTCATACAACCTTTTAGTTACTAAACCTTTTATGCAATATTAATATGGTGCAGAGTGATCTGTATTAAAAATATTAGGTATTAATTCATGCATTATTGATATATTTGCATACCGACGCTCATCAACAATACGAGCACTTACTTCTAATCATCTTTCATACCAGTGCTCTCGTATATATACACCACTCCATTGTGCGAAGATATAGTGAAATATCACGTCAATAGCCAGGAGTGAGATATTGAGCGTCATATCCATGAGAGGCAAAGATGTATATCTATAGCACAGAAACATCGATGACTTAAGCTTTTTGGCTTATATTATGTCTTGAATTATGAATTCCACTCATAAGTCATGTTCTCTCGAGTCTTTGACACCATTGTTATCCATTGAGAAGAATAACCCTTTTTTAAAATAAAAATCCATTCATTGATATAAATGTTGAAAAAGGTCTGTCTGTGAGCTTTGGTTATGAAAATTCCATATTTATTAAAATTCCTCTTTTTTATATGAAATTATTAATAACTTTTTTACGGCATGACTCGGGAGTCAGTGAATGAGAACAACCCATACACTCGGCGTTGAGATTAAAGTCTATATTGAGTTCATTTTTATTAAATAATTTTTTTAAAACTTATTTTTACTATTATAGTGTTAATATTAATATAAATTCTACTAATGATATATTATTCCTTAATATTAAATACAATATTAAATTATAGAAAAATATAGACCGAGTACTGAAACGAAGAAACAATTCTTAATATATAAATAGGACTCACTTTAACTGATTAATAATATGATAATAGTATGAAAATAATGTGTAATTTAGTGTAATTTCATTCATTCATACACAAGGAGTTGTTGTGCAGCCAATGGGAAGAGCTAACAGACATAAGAGAAACAAATGAATTAAACATAAATAAACTAATATTAATGGCATTTAATTTAAGTGACATTTATTGATAGACTATATGTGTTGTTGTTTTGAAGCAACAAAAAAATTAATTATAATATAATTCATGTCGAGTCGTAATCCAAACCCAGACACATGTCAATAGGAAGGGCTATACTCCAGAATCACCAGAATCTGTAAATTGAATAATAATAATGCACTCAATTTAATAGACATTAATATTTATAATCAAATATAATCATCAAATTCTAAACTCATTTCTACACAGCGACTCAAAAACATAAATATCTTACTTGTAGTGACAGGTAATCATAATATGACAACAATCTCATCGATGGGTACGAAAAATGATTGTACAACAAAACAAAAATAGATACAATCATATATTTCTACGAGTATTCCTCATATATTTTATTATAAGTCTCAGAAATAATAGCAATATATTAATAAAATATGATGAAAATGAATTGATTGACTTTTTCTTAAATACAAATGATTAAATGGATGTGAAATTATCCAAAAAATATGGAGAATTGACAGCAAATTTATTTTTGGCAATAAATAACAATTGTGTGATCCATTCACTGGAGTGCCTCGATTTGCAACCATATATGATAACTGTTATATACTTTTCAATATCAATAGTCTTCAAGAATTGAATTTTATTTGTAATCTCTCTCTCTCTCTCTCTCCCTCACACACACACACACACACACATTATTTT
>CAJPVJ010001660.1:0-15549 GCA_905397405.1 Oppiella nova | reverse complement strand
TTGGAAATGTCTGCAAAAATTGGGAACAAAGTAGTGAATTGTCGGGGACTGGCATACAGTATATGTGTGGCTGTATTTATTTTAGCAGAATGTCATCAAAATAAAGTATTATTTCAATTCATTGATAAACACATAGTTTTATTTCACAGCCTTTAGGAGTTCTCACAAATTGTTTTCTGTCTTTTAATTTCCTTTAGTTGTATTACAAACACATACTTTGCATAAGAGAATAGATGTGACACAACATAACTGTCGGTCCAATGCTATGGTTTAGGTTATATAACATTTAACGTTTCGATGGCAACCAAATGACGCAAAATTGATGTAAAAGTGGATTTAGTGATGAAAAGGAAAATAGAAAAGCAATTCTAACGCAAAGAAAAGTCATTTCAATCAACAATATTTAGAGCATCTCTTAGAAAATAATTTACATTTTCTGATGAAGTTTTCATAAAAATTCACTTTAATGTGGAAATAGATTATGAATGCATTGAAAGCAAAGAAAATTGTATTACATTTGTGTCCGACTATACGAAACACTCTCTGAGATAGCAATGTATGAAATAATCGATTACTTGCAATATTAGGCCTCAAAACCATAGTTTATTGTTTGATTTTCAGTTACATTTCCGTTTTTCAAGTAATTTATCTTTTAATTGATAGTTAAGTGCTTTTGTGCCGGAAAAACATCAAATACATATAATTTTTGTGAATAAATAAATATATTACTGAATTTTTAAATAAATATTTATAATATATTTAAATTTTAAAAAATCAATTTTCAAGTTTTAGAGACTAAAAATGTTTTACTTTATGAATTATGAATTTAATTAGAATATTTTCAAGTTTTGCAAAAAACTTATATAAAACTCTATTAACTTAAAAATCACTATCATTCTTACAATCTTGTCTTGTTAATTGTTATATTGCAAGTATAGTAGTATAGTTGTATACTGTATAAATATGCTTAATAAGCTTATGCAGACAAATCAATAACTAATAGACAAATATGAAATTCACATTAACATTTGAAAAAATGATTTTATATAACATTTAAAATAAAGTAATTTATAATGTTTGTTTGACTTGACTTTGTTTGAATTTAATTATCAAAAATAATTTATAAGACAAATCGATAGACACGCAAAGTCTTGAACAAAGATATTCATGAATGAAAATAATTATGTTTTAGTTAAACTATAATTATTTCAATTAGTATTTAGCATTTAAACTGAATTATTTGACTTTGACAAACATATATAGCATTCATTGAAAATTATATTTATCACTAATGTATATATTTAGAATACACAATAATATTTACTATATATCTATGATATCTACTATAATAATATTTTCTAGTTTAGTATATTTTAGTATATTTAAAAATTGTTTTACTATTTTGATCTATTAATAAGAAATATAACTTAAAAACAATAAAGATCACTTTCATAAATGGAATATCAATATTAGTATAACTTAAAAAAATAAAAATTATTATAACGATAATAAATATTATTAATAAACTTTGTTATTTACTGAAATAAATATTTATTTTTATCTACTCATATAAAAAAATATTAGTGTAATATTAATCAAACACGAGTTAATCTATTTATTTAGTAAAATGTTTTACGATTATTAATATTAAATGAGATCTTTTCATAAATAATAGAGAGAGAGAGAGAGAGAGAGAGAGAGATTCCCTGATTAGACACATTGATTAGTGTGGAAACAATTAGTCAAACGAATGGAGGGAATGGAGGAAATTGTTGAGTGAAATAAATATGATAGTGAAAGACAAATGAAGAAACAATAGCCGTATAATAAGACCATAAAATGCTGAGACAAACAAATATTGAATTGAGTTTTGTATTGAAAGCATTGCAAATGATATGACGAATAATGAGAATTATGTGAGGATTGAAATAAATATAAAATTAGATTTATTTGAACTCATTTTGAAATTCAATTGAAAAGATAATTTGAAAGTTGTATCGCTTTTATGTAAATTAATTCCAGTGTAGAGTACAAAGATGGAGAGAGAGAGAGAGAGAGAGAGAGGGAGGGAGAGAGAGTGAGAGAGATAGTGAAATAAAATTCATTGAATAGAAGAGGAAAATGCAAACTTTGAATACAAAGACCCGATAATGAGAAGGCATGAAGTGCTCAATGCTATGACTTTTTAAGATTCAAGATTTTACTCAATTTTGAAGCCAGTGTTGGGTCTCCTGTTTTGAGCAAAAGTAGTTGACTCTTGACTCCAACATTAGGCTCCAGTTTGACATTTTAGTATTAAAATCATTAAAAATTGTTTGCCATAACAAATAGCAGGAATGTTAGCACGATTTGCATAGACTATTATTTGCAATGCATTCAACACATCATTTGCATAAAAATCAGCATCACTTGTATGTTAAGGATAGTGAGACACACGCACACCAACAGCCCCCTCAACACACTAACCATTGAATTGAATTCAATTCAATTAAAGTCGATTAGTAATCCTCTGAATGAAAGTATCACTCAAAGAAAAAACTATAAGGGCTTTAAGGGAACTGTCGTACAATTTGCACACATAAATACATGCCATACAAATGATGGCAATAATTATGAGCTCTATTTAGATATATTGTATTTTATAACGCTTTCAATGACTTCGCTGTCTCTTGTGATTAGTGATGATCACTGGCTCGGACTCAGTGTGTGATAGGACTTCATATCTGTCCTAAATATACTCAATCTTCAAATCAACTTTGATTTACAATTTCTACAGTAATCTGTAACAGAATTTACCGTAGGTATCTATATAAGTCAGCTAATTTGTAATTAAGCTGAAAATAAAGAGTTTTCATCTCGACTAAACGATTGTTCTTTAGGAGTTTTAACTACAGTTGAGACTTCACTTAAGGAGTTTTACTGGAAAAACTACTCGTCCATCACTTGTAACGTTATAGTGAGCTACTGGGGCGGCCAAACCACTACATCTTTATAACTTTTCACAAAATAAGTGTTTTTAAACACAAAAATGTAGTCACTTTAGTGAATCCAGAGTTGTTCATGATAATAAAATATAATATAATAATCACACAATGGATTAAATTAATTTTTCAAAATAATAATAATTCTCATTTAGGGTTTATAAATAATTTTCAGTGTGTGAGCAATGTCATATCAAATGCAAAATGATATAAAATTAGCTGGATGCTATCATATTTGGAGTTTGCAGTAATTTATGGTTTATATACTCTGCTCTCAACTATTGTTTCAATTGATTGAAAAAAGCTTTTTAATAAAATTGAAAGTAACGTAAAAATGAGTGCAAAACTCAATAAAAAGCAATAGTTTTGTGTTTTGATAAGAAAATAATCAAAAGTGAAAAGTGTTCCCAAATGAGAGGTTTGCTGCAAAAATAATTGTTTTGCTTTACGTTTGTGTTGAGATATTTTTATTGAACTTTTATGAACACAAAAGGATGCAAACATAGGGCACAGCATGTGAATTGAGAAATTGTAGAGAAAGTGCTGCACTGGTAGTACGGGTCGTAACTGTTTTCTCAGATCATATTACACTCTCTCTACAGAACTTCAATCTCAATAACAGGTCCGGATTAATGCATTTCCAACTGTGATATCATAGTTTGCTTTTATGGCTAAATCTCAACACAAAAACTAAATTTTCTCTTTAGTTCTCTCTCTCTCTCTCTCCCTCTCTTCATTAACTCTCAATATAGACATCATTTGTCTCCTCTTTCCCCAAATTTAAGGCAATNCTCTCCCTCTCTCTCTCTCTCTCTCTCTCTCTTCCGACGATACATTACGTCATTTAAACATTGTTTCAACAATTTTTCTACGAAAAAGTCAATTAAATTAATGAAAATCCAATTAAATTTTGGATTTCCTATTATTTATTACACTGTTTCAATTAATTTGTATTTAACTAAATTTAGACAAATTTATTTACAGAAATTAGACAATAATTTATATTTGTTTTATTCAAATTAACATTTTGTCAGTAAAAATAAATAAATTTATAAACAAATATTCGTTAAGAATAAGAAAACCTTATAATAAGTTATAATTTTCCTGTAATTTATAATTAATAGCCAAGAACCAAAATTAACATATAGATTTTTAAAAATAAAGATAACAAAAATATTAAATATTTTGATGTTAACCAAATTTAAATAAATGTTTGTTAAGATTGAATTAAAACCAGTGGTAATATTATATGAAGTAGAGTAAGAAAACAGTATAATAATGAATACAGTGCTATGCAATGGGGAATGGGGTGATGTGTACGAGTTTTGTGATGGGGTCCTAACATAAAATGCATTAACAGATAAAAGTGTATTAAAAGCAATGAATGTCAACTGCGATTCTCTCTCTCTCTTTCTCACTCACTCTCTCTCTCTCTCTCTCTCTCTCCCTTCCGACGATACATTACGTCATTTAAACATTGTTTCAACAATTTTGTACGAAAAAGTCAATTAAATTAATGAAAATCCAATTAAATTTTGGATTTCCTATTATTTATTACACTATTTCAATTAATTTGAATTTAACTAAATTTAGACAAATTTATTTACAGAAAGTAGATAATAATTTATATTTGTTTTATTCAAATTAACATTTTGTTAGTAAAAATAAATAAATTTATAAACAAATATTCGTTAAGAATAAGAAAACCTTATAATAAGTTATAATTTTCCTGTAATTTATAATTAATAGCCAAGAACCAAAATTAACAAATAGATTTTAAAAAATAAAGATAACAAAAATATTAAATATTTGATATTGATAACCAAATTGAAAAAAATGTTTGTTAAGATTGAATTAAAACCAATGGTATAATAATAGTGGACGGATTCACTTGTAATGTTATATGAAGTAGAGTAAGAAAACGGTATAATAATGAATACAGTGCTATGCAATGGGGAATGGGGTGATGTGTACGAGTTTTGTGATGGGGTCCTAACATAAAATGCATTAACAGATAAAAGTGTATTAAAAGCAATGAATGTCAACTGCGAGAGAAAGAGAAAAGTCATAAATATAGTCGCATTTCAATCCAAAACCATTGGATTGAATGTAAATCTCGTGGAAATATATTCTCCGAAAGCATTTCACCAAAACTGGGGCCGACTTTCAAATAAATAGTTATTGTTGTCGACTATTATAATCATTGAATTTAAATCAGTATTTAAGTCATGCACTGGTCATACATTGTGCGGTCATTCAGTTCATAGCCTAATATATTTGTATTACGGCACAGATATATCAGTTAAGTTACATAACATTATATTATATGATATTCTCAAACATTATAACATTCAGTCATTTACATCGAGTTTTCCATTGTATTCAAGAGTTTTTAGAAAATTTTACAGAAATCCTATTGAATATGTAATAAACATTTAAATTGATTTATTATTGTTTTAAAATAATAAACGCTTGCATTGTTTTGACTGAAAGAAATTTCACAGAATTTTCGACTCTATTTACATGGCTTACAATCAGCCATACTGTTAGGGCTTATGTATATTTAAATGCCTAACGAGCCAACAGGAAATTACAGCACACTTGCAAACTTATGTATTGTATGCAGGTCATTTATTCAGCTCTCTCTCTCTCTCTCTCTCTCTCTCTCTCTCTCTCTCTGAAACTTTGAAACTTTAATACATTATAGTGTTGTAAAATTGCCTTAAATTTGGGGAAAGAGGAGACAAATGATGTCTATATTGAGAGTTAATGAAGAGAAAGGAAGAAAAGTGTCGGCGGATTATAAAAGTTAAAGTCGTTTAGCAAAGACTCGGTATATATATTACAATTAAATGAGTTTTCCTTTAATCTCAGGTGTGATGTGATTGAGAGCGCACTGAGAATTGAAAGGATTTTGTGTTTTTTATATAACGTGTAATGTATAGCATTGGACCGACAGTTATGTTGTGTCACATCTATTCTCTTATGCAAAGTATGTGTTTGTAATACAACTAAAGGAAATTAAAAGACAGAAAACAATTTGTGAGAACTCCTAAAGGCTGTGAAATAGTTGTGCCATACATACATACAACTGGCATATCAATGAATTGAAATAATACTTTATTTTGATGACATTCTGCTAAAATAAATACAGCCACACATATACTGTATGCCAGTCCCCGACAATTCACTACTTTGTTCCCAATTTTTGCAGACATTTCCAAAAGGAAAGCATTTCCAATAGCTATGACGAGTGGAGGCATTAATGTCTCCAAAAATAAACTCTCAACTAATCGTGAATTTTGAACGTGTGTTTAATTTTAGGTTTGATTTTCGGAGTTAAATAATGACAGCTGTCTCTAGCCGTGACAGCAATACAAGTGATATGCTGTCAATACAAACATCACTACTAATCAAGTGTTGTCTTCACTTAAGAAGTTTGTACAATACTTTCCCCAAACAACACAATGGCTTTAAATTAGTTTTAATCAATTTTAATGCAATTCCATCACATTTAATGAATATAAATATAAATGAAAATGAATTCAATTCACAGCAATAATTGTTTGCGTATTTTTCTGTTGCATAAGCGCTCAACGATTTTAATAAGACTTAATAAGACAACAAAATTTATTTTTTTCGTCGATTAAATTGGCATTTCGTATATTAATAAGAATTGCTTTTCCGGTGACATCTATTTGTTTCTATCAATCATTTTAAAGGAAGTCAAGAAGGAAAGCATTGAACACTAGTATTTCGTATGAATTATGGTATAGTGTGTTCACATAAAATGCTGTTTGAAACACAAAATATTGTATTTAAAATTTAAAATTTAGTTCAAAAAGTGGAAATTGCACTTTTGATTGGGGATAGAAAATTGCAAACAGATGGCCGTAATATAAACGATTATTTTGCCGCTAATAAGCCAACAAAATACTGGTGTTATATAAACAGTATATATCATCTCGTTTTACCTGATGTCAGGTCTCTCATGAAGTAGAGCCACAGCATAACCGACAGACCCGACGATAATCTTAACTGTAATTCTCTATATTCAAGAGAAACATACAAATCCTTCAGCTCTTCATCTTTGATTGAAAACAATGACACGAAATGTAATTCCGTTTCAATTGCTTTGAATTTCGTTGCTTTTCTCACTTTTCTGCTCAATTCATACTCAAAGTCTCTTCTGATAAATACTAGAATTTCAAACTTATATAACATTTATCCCAAAAGCCATCAGTTGTTAAAAAGAATAAAAAAAGAGATCTCAACCATTGAATGAAATGAGAGACACCAGGAGAGAGAGAGAGAGAGAGAGAGAGAGAGAGAATGAGTAAAATTAAGGGAAAGAGTGTTGGCGAGCGATGTCTTTGGTTGTATTGTCTGTTTGTTGGACTGTTTCGGCGATTTCCCAAACTTTTGTATTTGTGATATCATATGATGATAGCTCAATGATAAACAACATGTCTGTGCTCACTGTCTCTCCACTCTCAAGAGCAATAAAATCTCATCTATCACTGTCACCCAACATAACTCTAACTAAGAGCACAGCCTCAAACTAATATAAAATAACTCTCTCTCTTTCTCTCTCTCCCAAAGTTGAACATCACTTTCACTGAGCCACTGCTACCTTTCCCCAAGCAAATTGGCTTTTGTCGACTACACTAATACACGAATAGTGAACACCAGAAAAAGTGAGCCCATGTTTGTCGGTGTCGTTAGTAACCGAAATTTAATGGATAATGAATGGCATGAATGGATGGATTGCTTAGAATTAAACAAATAATGAAAACATAAACAAAACAAAGAGCAGACAATTAACTTTTGGAGTCACAATTGTGGACTTAGTTTACTTTATGGCACTTTATGTATATTTAATACCCTGTTCAGTTGAAACCCTGTGCTAAGATCTATGCGATCACACGAGTAAAGCAGTAAACCTAACATAAGATTCTCGATTACCGGTGCTATTGATCTAATGCATGTCAACAGCGAGACCTTAAATGTATAAATGACACCAAATGACAGGGAGGCACGGGAGGGACACCTCACAGCTATAGCCAAGTCTCATCCAACAGTTATTGAGGCTTTTAGTGGACATAATAGCCATTCTGTGGATTGTTTGTCGTATTATTCCATAGAAAATACATTCTTTAATATAATGTCATCTCAAATATTATGCCTCAAAAAGCGCTCGCAATTCATAAGAGATTATTCCCTTTTGTTATGCCTTTCGACCAAAAATACTTTACAATAAATAAATGCTTTCAACAGTTTTTCAAATGAAAATCAGTTGAATTGGAAATAAATATTATAGCAAAGGACTTCAAATGAATTATACATTAGAAGTAAAATTGTTTTTGTTATTAATCATTGAATTGAAAAAGTGTTAGCAGTTTATCGAGTCATTGAAATACCAAAACGTTTCATAAAATATATAAAATCGTACAACAAATCTGTATTTATTTCATATAAAATAGCTTTTTGATGATAATAAGACTGAATGCCATAAAACATTGAATTATAGTTGTAATTATTTTAAAAACCTTAATAAAAATATACTTATATAAAATCTTTTTGTGAAACATTAAGAGACAATTTAAAACTCAAAAATTTATAAAAATATAACTGAAAAAAGAAATCCTTTTGAAGTTTTGATTTAAAGTCTAACTAAAAAGATGAATAAATAATATTTACATATTTTATATAAAGTTTATGAATGTGTATGGATTCTAGTTATTTGAATACTAGATGATAGACAGAGATAAACGTATAAAAATATAATCAAATTTTGTCTCAAAAGATATATTTAAGAAAAAGAGAAATTTAAAGTTATTATCGATTCATAAATAATGCAAAATACAAGAAATGCAAACATAAACGTTAAAGTATGTATACTACGAAAATATAAAAAATTTACTCAATTTGGTAAATATTAAATATATGTATATTTGAAATATAAATATTCTGAAAGTGAATGAGTGGAGAGAGAGAGAGAGAGAGAGAACTAAAAGATTTAACACTCACTTAACAACAAATGCAGATATGATTCCCAATTATTTATAAGGGGAATAGAGTGAGAAATCAAAACTATATACTTATCAAAAGTGTAAATATCTATTGGACTGAGGATTTGCCATTAAAAGAGACGACTTGTGCACAACTGGCCGCTCGGGAATTGGATGTGCATGGGATGTGCACTCACTTTAATTCAAGTGAGAGCTAAAACAAGTAACAAAAAGCAGTGAAGGCATTGAATAAAAAAGTGTTTGGCGTTTGGGTTTGTATTTAATAAAATGAGAGACAAGTCTTTAATTTCTGAGTTGCTTTCACTTTAATAGTAAATAATAATAAAGACTAAACTCGACTCCAATTAGCGCTTTAATCATGTCTTTAGACCCCGAGCCATACAATCAACACTCCATTCGCTATTCAATTGACAGCCACTGAGGGCTCAATGAATAAGTTGTTTACGATTTATTAATATTATAAACAATTTTCGGTTCAATTAATCATCAAATAAATGGCGACAAAGGATGTGACAAAGAACTACATCTGGAAATGTATTGCTCTAATAGCGAGGGCACAGACACCCGACGGATCCTCTTTCACCACTAAAAATATGTTTCAACACTTACTCTCAAAAGTTGTCCAAACATTTCGTTAGTATTCAACTCAATCGCCACAATTGAAAGCAAATCCAATTGGGTTTGCAATGATTTTGTTTATTTTATCTGCAAAAAGAAAGTTATATTTTATAAAAACTAATGCAGTATAAAGTTTTTTAAAGATTATTATATTTACGCCAAAATATTATTATACAGCATAACATATCATCTTATATTGATATCCAAATCACTTAACCTAATAGTGTCTAACAGTTTAATAAATGGATTCAAAAGTTTATTAATAATTTACGAAAGTTTTTACCAAAATAAGGACTTTTATAAAGTGAGAGACTATGGAAACCAAGTGCTAAATAATGTTGAGTTCAGACACAGAATACTCTAAAATATAAGTACGAAAAGAGGAAAAATGAACGAATAAAGGGCCGAATGTACTGTACTTTCAATCGCTCATATCATTAGTCTTTTGGTCGACTCTCTCTCTCTCTCTCTCTCTCTCTCTCTCTCTCTCTCTGCCTCTTGATATATAACATTTCAAAGCTCTTACTGTTTGTACGAAATTATATTTATCGTTATATATATTATATAACTGAGACTTTTATGGTTTTTTCTAACTGAGAGGCGAAACCGTTTTGCGGTTTTGTTGCTCTGCACTGGCACTCAGTTTATATGCTTTATATGTTATATATAGTGTATGTGTGGTTATAGAGCCGGACCAGCACTTTGACTGTGGGGTCATTTGTAAGGACTGTCATCTCCATTGCGTGTATTTTACATCAATCCATGGATACCGAGAATAGTTTCGACTTTACACTAATGGTCTGATTTGTCAAATAATATTCGCGAGACTCCACTAAAAGGTTTCCAATTCTCTGCAAACTTTTACTTTTTTATAACCAAAACTACTAATATTATATTCACCACTATATATGGGGGACCCTATCATGGGGTCAACTCTTTTCTATTTGAACTCAAACCCCAACCCGTCGTAAATCTTATCACTATTTACTGCTTTATCTCAAATGTTTTCATTAAGCGAACCATTATTTATGATAGCAATGAATACCGTATACTGTATTGTATTTTAGTTTCATTTTAACCTCTATTTATTGATTAAGACTTGGATTCAGTGGTAGAAACACAAGAAAATTCCTCCTTAGACTAATTAAATGGATTATCTGAGGAGTAAATTAATTAAAACGAGTAAATTGTCGTTTGCGAGAGAGAGAGAGAGAGAGAGAGAGAGAGAGATTGACAAAAATGGCACGTTTGAACATTTGCTGGCTCATGGTTTGTACAAATTTGCAGCCATTTATATCTATTGATTAGATCTAACATTATATTCAGTCTATCATTAGATTTATTTTATGAACATTTGGTTTATATTAGATTTCATGACTAATCTAATCGTTATAATCCATATTTCTATATTTTATCTATAAAGCACTCACTCAACACATGTATGAAATATTATATTCACATAAATGTAAGACTTTATGAATTTTATTGCTTTTTCCATAAGAAATGAGAAATTTGAAAACAATTCTAGTATTATATCTAAAAAACTAGAAATGTATTATTAGTTTGAATATGATTTGTAAGCATCGCTTATGATAAATGTTTGTCATTTTTTCTTCCATTTGATCGCACAGTAAGGCTGAGACAGAAAAAATTTACACGCCTTGGAAACAGTGGTATCAAAAATGCAACAATACTTACAATGCGTTTGCTTTACCAACGCATTCCTCATCGTATAAGTGCACTGAAAATGGCTTTCAATGAGACTTGAGTTATGGCCTAAACCTAAATATCGTATTCTCGCGTATAATAAGAAATATGGAATTGAGAGACAGAGTGAGTGCGAGAGAGAGAGAGAGAGAGAGAGACAGAGAGACAGAGAGACAGAGTGAGTGCGAGAGAGAGAGAGAGAGAGAGGGNATAACGATAAATATAATTTCGTACAAACAGTAAGAGCTTTGAAATGTTATATATCAAGAGGCAGAGAGAGAGAGAGAGAGAGAGAGATGGGATGACAAATGAGTTGTGTTCGTAAGTTATATATTTATGAAATGTGTGTATTTTTATTTAGAATAAGTTATGTATTTTTGTATTTCTCTTACATATTGTTATTTATGGTTATTCTCATGTAATGAATCTGAATCTCGCGTAAGATATGTACGCAAAAAATCTTTTGAAGGAAAAAAATTGTGAAAAGATTATATCAAAAAAGTTTTTACGATCGGATATAAACTGATATTCAATGATAATATCATTGCTATTATTGAATAGTAATGCATAAAATATATATAACTTATAGTATAATATATTTGAAAACACGATTTCCTCCGCACTCTTATTGAACACTACGTACAGAATGAGAGAAAACAGGGAAAGACTACCACCAGTACTACCACCAGTACTACCACCAGTACTACCACCAGTACCACCACCAGTACTACCACTTCCAGTGCCACTACTATAGCCCGCAAAACCACTTTTTTGCACAACAATAGCGATATTGAAAGGAAGCGCTGCCTCTCTATTACTATCCTTAACATCACCTCAACTATTGATACTATTGTCTGGTCTTAAATGTGTTGGTGATGGCTGTCAGAGGGGTCAGACCTGCAAGTGTGCCCTCAATTCAAATTAAGCATTACATTAATCAACATTATATACAGTATTGAAGATTAAAATGAATTTTCAACATATTATTGACCAAACGGTCAAATGAGGTAACGGTTCGTTAGCCATTGAGTTAGCATATTGTGGGGTCCAATGGTTTGGACGCCTATTAAATTATCAATGAATACCATCATATCTATGGCAACCATATAAGCAATAATTCATGTTTATTACAAATTCAATGCCCAGATATGGTTAACAAAAATTGCTATCAACTCCAGTAAAGCTCACCTTTTTTAAATATATTGCATGATATAAATATTTTATGCATAAGTGATGGATAAACATTTGGCATTTGTTTCAATTATGTAGCTATAAATTTCATTAAAAATCTCTATTTTATTACTTAGTTGTTATGTTCATAAATTGTGCACATTTTCTACATAATATTATTATATGTTGGTTTGTAATAAATTTCTCAAATATGGCTAATAAATTAGATTTTATACTAATATATATCTATCATATAATTAGCAAACATATGAAAATTTAAAGTATGATCATATCAGGGCCAATATAAGTTATGTCAGTTATTCCCTAATATAATGGCAACAGAAGGCATCTTAGAGCTAATGTAATGCTATATGACATACATGAGATGTTCGATAGGGATCATGTCGCTTTTTACAAAACTAAAATCGATTTATAATTGGATTAATTATCCAATCGTTTACCGAAACTCTACGTCAAATATAAAGAGTCCTTTGATTAGAAATCAGACGAAAGTATTTTGTGTCCAAATTTGATTGCTGTTTAGGATTTGGAAAAATAAGTTTCTGGAATTGAAAACATGTTAACTATTTGTAAGTTTCAGTTAATATTTGTCTCGAGTGGACAATAATTATAAGAGTGATTCGCAAACAATCAGATTATGTGTGGAATAAAGGCATAAGAAAAGCATTGATACGAGAATTGAGGCCCTCATGAGGGGTCACTCCCACACATTTGGCTCACATTTCATTTCCATTTAGTTCAGTCATAATAATAATAATAAAGTAAGAGTTGTACCAAGATATGTTTTATTATGCTTTTAACAAACAGATATTCAAAAAGTAGGTCTAATAAATGAATACTTTTTAGATCTTAAATTTCAAGATGTTTTAATTTAAGTATTCAATTTAGTTTTCCAAGTATACTCAATTGTAACGCTATAAATTAATATTCAAATAACTTTTATCTTCATAAAATAGTTTATATATTAATAACAAAATAAATTCTCATTTAGTTTATTATTAACGTAAAATTAAAGTATATATTATAGCCAAAGACTCAATTTATAAGTTATTTGTAAAATGACTCGATTTCTCCATTAAAGGCAACATTAATGTTAAGTGTATTTAAACAAAACTTATGCACAAATTTCTTATAAAGTTAACAATTCTTGCAAATGTAAGGTCTCTTCATATGACTTAACCCTAAGTCTCATTTTGAGCACAAATTGAAACTTTGAAACGATCGCAACAAATGTATGCAATAATAGTAGTTATTTTAGGCAAACATTTTCATTTAGATTGAATCAAAAATACAAATGTAATGGTTTTGCAAAAATTAATTGAATTGATGCCAATATATAATTGGGAATTCACTTTCAATTTCGCTTTCAAACCAAATGTTTAATAAGATTTTCATTTAGAGCTGACTTTTTGTTTCACAAAAACTTTTATAATCGTATTTCCCATTGAGAATCAGTTAATTAATGCAATAAATATAAATCTTAACATGACTTTAATAAAATAATAATTACCATTAGTGTTATGAAAACTTATTAGAATAAAAGTAATTAAAATTGTAATTATTTTAAGTGAATAATAAATACAACGATTTTTATGGAAACTTTGTTTTTGTTTTATTTGTTTATTTGTTGAAAAGACAACAAAACTATAGACAACAATGAAAACTGAATCATAAAAAGACAATAAAACGTATTCCCAAACTGGAGGGAAAAAATTGTAAAATTTAATCAATTTTTGTAACTCAACTTAATTGAGATGATGTCGACATTTGTAGGCATTGGCGGGCATTGAGATAATGGATTGCTTGTGATTTATGAACAAAACTGATTTTATTGCTTCAAATTCATTAGTGGAAAGGCTCAGTGAATATTGCAATTAAAAATAGAAATCTTGTTGAAAAAGTCTGCTTTGATTTGTCCATAAAAGCCATTAAATGTAAGATTCATAACATTATCCGAATTTCTTTGAATGAGTGAAACTTTAACTCTAGAGAAGTGTATGACTAGTATTGCTCTCAGTAATGATGAAACGCTACTTAAAACCAATGGCCAGTTATATCATTAAGAGAAGCACTTCAACAGATCAGTGAAAAGGAGAAAATAAATAGAAATTACATTCATTTGTAATGTCAGGGCGACAGAGAAACCGTCAAAAACAAGATATTGCGTGCAATCCATGAGCTCCTATTTGCCAACCGATGAACATCACCATCAGTCCTATCAGTCACTCCATACCATACCCTACCCTACCATACCATACAAGACACAAAACCATACAATAAAATACTCTTGCTAAATAAATAAATTAAATACAACTAAACAAATAGTCGACTCGTTATTTATTTTAATAGCAGTGCTCAATTGTATGAAATTCAATGCGATTATTGTATTGTCTGGTACTGTACTCTGGCTGTGGTGTGTACTTATTTGAACACAAAAAACTGGATCATAAACAGTAACACAAAAATCTTGTTTTGCATAAAACTCTTTGATAGTCATATTTTCTCTCTGAGCCTTTTTTGTGGATAATTTAATTTTCTATACAATTTTTATTATCAAATGCATTCAGTTTACATATGAGAGTGCAAATGATGAGCACTCTATACTAACAATAGTAATAATATATGCTTTTTTGGGACAACATTTTGCAAAATAAAGATTTCTTTGCTTGATACTGTATACATTTAAATTGAAAAAAGTTTTTAATTTAATAATTCTTCAAATAATCAACATTTTAAAAAACTGATAACAATCTGTTTCTTTAAACATTATAGCCATTGGTGTTAAGTAAAATATTTTGTTTTAAAAAATTCATTTCAAAGTTTGGGTACAATTTATATATAAATAATTGACAAATAAATGGCACGAAATTAAGGAAAATATAAGTTAATTGATAATAACGAGTCGACTATTTGTTTAGTTGTATTTAATTTATTTATTTAGCAAGAGTATTTTATTGTATGGTTTTGTGTCTTGTATGGTATGGTAGGGTAGGGTATGGTATGGAGTGACTGATAGGACT
>CAJPVJ010001659.1:0-15554 GCA_905397405.1 Oppiella nova | reverse complement strand
TAGAATTTATGGATAAGTAATAAAATTTTGTTTCATTATAAAAGCCGAATACAAATAAGAGACGAAAACTGAATACAAGTTTTGTTGTTATTTAAATACATAAATTAAATTAATAAATAATAAGATTTGAAAAAAGTGTTCACAAATCCAATATTTGAATTTTGGCAAATGTTGACAAAATACTTATTTCATGACCTCTGACCTAAAAGCATTTTCAAATGTTAATTAAAATTTAAGAGTTTTGTAAACAAAACTGTTGCCAAAAAGTGAACAAATCATGAATTGGTTGACTCAACCTTTTCTATAATAATTGATTTAAAACAGAGATCTTTATCTAAAGAATAGATGAATAGAAACTTATTTAATGGTTCATCAGTTGAAAAGAAAATTGTCAACACTTTTACTTTTAGAGAATATATTTAATTCAATTAATGATAACACAAACTCCTTTGAATTATTCACTATAAACTAAAGTGAAAAATTGAAGCAAGAAATCATTAGTAAGTCTATTAACACTACTATTAGAGAAGCTTTGTTACACTTTATATTAACATCAAAATAGGAAATGAGTTAAATGTATACCAGTCGAGGAAATTCCGGTGAAATATTATAGTTGTTCTGATATTCAATACAAATCCAATACAATGGACTTAACAATAAAAGTAACAAAACACTAAACCTTTTATTAATAGATTCTGTATTAAAAAAGAATTGCAAACAATGTTTATATTAGAGATATAATCTGAATATAAATCACAAAAATAAAATAACAAATAATTTATTTTCTTTCTATGCAGTACTTTATCAAAATAGTTTTTACTTTATTTCGGGAATTGAATAAAAAATAAAAATAGAGAATATATGAAATTCTTTGGCTTACAAATAATATCTTTATAATATAATAAGATAAAATTTCTAACAAAATAATTGTAATAATTGTTCTTATATTAACTATTTATTTAAATGTACACTTAAATTATTTATCAATTTGGTATGGGTATATTTGGTAGAATATATAGTTTTATTGAATCATATGAAGATTATATTGATATTGTAGTGCAAATCAAGCACAAAGATCTGGTGGTATAGCAGACCAAAGTAATGTCATGTGTTTGTGCCGGAGCTCTACTTTCAAACTGCATTAGCCTTTCCTTTTAAAGTTGCAAAAGACGTAAAATACACAGAAAAACAAAAGAAAAGAAAATCTCACAAAATATAATTCAGTGAAGACGTTGAATAAGAAAAAACAAGAGAAAATGTTTGGTCGACTGTATTGCCAAACGCCTGCATTGCTCTCAATATTTTCCCTTCGGCTCACATTTTTTGAGCGCTTTTCAGTCGCTCTCCTCTGAGATTTCAAATCACATCTCGTTATATAAGGAGAAGCAAAACAGAGTATAATAGAGCGCGATATGTGTGCTCTCTCAGAGAGAGAGAGAGAGAGAGAGAGAGAGAGAGACTCTCTCTCTCTCTCTCTTCGTGAGAATATTCACATCATTACAATTACTGTATATCTAATGTATTGTATTATACACTATATATAAAGCAAGAATTTGGGTAAAAGTGCTGCAAAATAGCGTTTTGACGTTTCTTTCAATTTATTTGTCGATCGCAAAAATTTCAAGAGTTATTCAAGTGAATCCTATTTTCTTCCAATACTCACGTATTGCTTATAAAAATCTTATTTTATTTTCCTTTTTTCTCTCGTTATTTAAGTTTGTCTCAAATTTAATAGAAAACAACACTTTTTATCAATGAGTCGCTTCTCTGTCTTGTGTTGTAAACACTGAGCAGTCATTCAGCGATTTAATTGACAACTAATTCAACTGAAAGTCGCGTTTTATACTAATTATCATTTTAATGGTTTTATTTCTATTAATGAGCCAATCATACCTTATAACTTATTGTAACATTTGTTTTAATGCATAACTTAAGTTGTTTAATTAGTTTGTATATAATATAAATTGCATATACCTTAAATGTATTGAATAATCACAAAAGACTGTGAAAATGATTTAAAATGTATTTAAAGCAAAAAATTAATAAATAAGTCATTTCTTCCTACGCTTAGAGTACTGGTGCGGCACGGGAGGCACGGGAGGGCAACAACTAAAGCATTATAATAATAATATTTATTTTGTTTTCCGACCCAATGGGGGCTTTAATAAAAGTACAGTCGGATCAACAAAATTAAGGCGAGTTTTATGAATATAAGACATAAGACCTCCCATTATATGATCTATTAATTCATGTTTTAGAACTCAATCTTTCAAAAACATGTAATTGTTTTTTGTTAAGGCTTTATAAACAATCAAATTGTTTTGATTGCAGCTTATCATTAAAATTAGATGAAAATAGGATTTTTCAATTAAATTATTTTAATGATATTTTGTTTAATAATAAACTTGACATTGTCAAATAATCACAAATTCCTTTTAAATTCCTTATTTTAAAAATACATTTGAACTCAAAATTTTGTATATAAAAAGTATGTAAGACATTTATGTTATAAATAAGTGCTTTATCAATTTAAATAGACATTAAGTTATTCAAGATTTGTAAACACAATAGTTTTATTGTATGTAAAAACGTTAAAAACGATATTTAGCAAACACATAATCGCTTATAGCACACTAAAATGACAATTAATTAAAAAATTAAAACGATTTCTTAAATTGCAATATCGCTGTATAAAATGGTATAAATTGAAAGATTTTGAATAAATTATAGTAATATAAATTACAATAATTATAACATTCAATAGCTTGGGGACATATTTAAAACTAGAATTTATTTAAGTAATATTTTGTGCATTAATTAAAATTCTATTAAATCCCAAATTCTTTGCAGTATTGGCGGACATTGAGTGCAATAAAGATTGCTTTAAATTGAATAAAACTTATCGATTGAATTCAAAGTTAAGGACGCGCTCCGAATACATTAAAAGCCAATTGTTTGTAATTTTAGTCACAAATAATTGCTTTTTTAGCGATCCTTAGCTTAATTAAAAAATTATCGTCAATTATCTCACGTACTGTATCTAAGATACCCGTGAGTCCCACTTATGCAGTGATTTTGTTATCAAATTTACGAATATATTTGTATTTAATTACAGACTATTATTATTTAAAAGTTTCATAAACTCGAATTTTATAATAATTATATAAATGTATTACTAAATTATTTAATATTTGACTCAATGTATTTGTTTTGAGATAAAATATTTAACTTTTTTAAGGAAAATTTATAAATTTCTTATGAATCATAGTCTCTAAAACTGATTTTAAAATTCATGTTATAATTGTATTTGGAAATAATTATTGATTTGTAGGTTTAGATATGTCAGATTCAAATATATAAATTGTTTTTTAAATCATTGATTCTTTAAAAAACTGCAATTATTTATAAAAAAAATTAAGGTATGTGCCAAACAGTGACTTATAAGCTCCCTCCTACTCCACAAATATCTGACAAACTAAAGTATAACTCCAATAAATATTAATAAAGTAAGACTTTATTAAGTGATTAAATTCACATTTATAAGGCATTGAGTAAAAATAATTTGTTGGCTCTAATAGCAAAATACAACTAATTATATATTCAAGTGATTTATATTTTGTAACATAAATTTTAGTCAAACTTTACTTCATATGAACGATAACTAATGGAAAAATGGTAGCAAAAATGAAAAAAGTCTTTAATTCAAAAGTAATTCTTATATATTATATGATATGACCTTCGAATAGATTAATGAAGAATTCTATTGTTTTCTTATTTCACTGGAATTTTAATCATTTACTAAAACATTTTTTGAGGCTTTAGGTTAAAACAGATTTTTCATACACAAAGTCATTATATCATGTAATATTTTTGTCAATATTCTTGTAATTTATTTTGTTATACAAATCAATAAATAATATTATTGTCTATAGCTTACTAGTGTATAAATATTATATTACATTTGTACTTTTGTGTTGTAATAAAACTTAAATAAATAAAAACTTATCAAATATTATAAACTTTTATTTTATTATTTTCTTTCAATTCAATAAATCAATTTATTAAGTTTGAAATCTTATAGAATTTACTATAATGTATTGGTACTGAAAACTATAAAACAATTTGATTGCTTTTAATAAAGTTGAGCAAAATTTTGACAATTTTGAAAAACATTAGACTCGAGTGGAGTATACATTTGAAAAGCTGTCAAATCAGTCGTCTTTCAGTGTCGGGGAAAAGCTTTTATAATAAGGTTTTGATCGATCGTTGACTCAAACTATATGACTAATGATCTCAAAACTAATGGTGAGTTTCGATATCAAAAGTATATTTTCAAAAGAAATCATAATCTTGTGATTAAATATTTAATAATTAGAATTGAATGCATAAATGAATTGTGAGTTTTTGGAAAATATCTGTAAATTGAAAGACGATTCAAGTGTGAAGTGATTTGAAGTGCTTTTGGGGCACGTATTAGGGATGCAGTTATGGCTCACTTGTACGGCATCCCTATCCCTCTATTATACAATATGTAGTGATGTTAAGACTGTTTTGAATTTTATTGCCAACGAGTGACTCATCCATTGCTACGAAAAGCTGGAGATTTAAAAAATGGCTCAAAGACTGAAGAGAAGGCAATAAAAGCTATTCCTTTCGTATTGATATATCGGAGTGTTTTTCTTTATGTCAGCACTGATACCAATTGCAGGTCTAAGTGCACAAAAGCCCTGATGTCCTACCGATCCATTGCTATCAGTGGTCATAATCTTAGAGAAAAGATAAAGTCTTCTCAAGACATGACAATCAGTTACTCTATTGTCTCTCAAATGACATTTTGTTTATATTTCTACTACTATTGTAACCATAAGTGCAAACAATTTCCTAATATTAAAATACAATACAAAGAGTATACAAACACCTACTCATCGATAGACAGACAGACAGACAGATAGACAGACGAAGCGAACCGAGGATTAGGAGCATAGAGTTGAGCGCCGGTTGTGTGCGCCCGGGGCTCACATCACATACACATACACTCTGTATTGTACACCCGATTGAGGTATTCGTTTGTAGCGTCGGGTACTGTATGTATGGCCTGTATGTTGCGAGTCGTGTACGGAACCTCCCATCCCATCCCAAAACCGGTGTTCAATGTGTAGGTCTGAGTTCAGGAGCTGAGGTCTGAATCATTGGCACGAATGCTGACTCGATTAAAGGCAACTCACTTACGGGTCAATCCAAACAATTGCTCACAATTTAACTCAAAGGCCTTTTAGAGGCGCTTTAATTAACGTAATAAGACTTATGGAGGACTACATCAAAGCATTACAATAAGTGGCATCCATTCACATCTAACTGCACCGACAGCTCGCATCACAAATAAAAGCACCAATTATTAGCTGAGGATGAACTAAATTAGATGATTATATGAACATCTCTTACCAAATAAATTAACTTTATTTTCTAATTACCAATTAATTGCATTTAACAGACAATTCAAAACTTCTATTAAATATAATGTCAATCATTATATGCAGTATAACTTATTATATAAATAATTGTTTAGAGAGATATATCAAAAATAATAACAACTTTTACCTCAAATGTTATTTATGTTGCGTTACTTTTTTGTCGGTTACGTCCAAATAGTCACTTATTCAGTGAAAAGTTATTTAAACATAAAAATCAATTCAAGATTTAAAACTAACAATCGATTCACAAGTCTGTGGATTAGTCTTCAGAATCTTAACTCCAAAAGATGTGTCAAAAAAAGTTAATGAATTTTAGTCACTCTTTTCAATACAACATAAGTAATTGTGGGCTAATCCGGTGAATCTCTTATGAGTTGCAGAGACGATGCAATTGAATGTCTGTCCAAATGATAGCATAGAGTGAGAAGAGTGAGCCATACATACATACATTCCTCCGCTCACAGCCTCTACTTAACGGCAGCTTTCGGTTCAGTCCATCCGAACTGTGCTTTCGGGGGGATTCGCATCCAATCCAATGCATCCCTATTGCTATCCATGACATAACACCACCACTAATGCTATCACTACTCAAATTGTCCTCATATTCCTCCTCTGAGTGTGAATCATATGAACACATCTCTCATTTTAAATGAATTTTTCTTATTTTTTGTTGTTTTATTTTTTCATCCAGGTTGTCTCTGGAAACCCCTGAAATTATCAAATAATTAAACAAAACATTTCAACACTAATTACTCCAATGTCTCACTAATTTTCATTAATAATAAAGTGTTGATCAGCTATTAATCAGATTAAAAGCAAATATCCATTTGTTGACTAAATGTATAAATAATTAAGTTATCACTTAATAGGAGAAAAGAGTTGATTTATTATTTAATCATTTATTTACTTATTGTCGTGTTTTTAGTTTTGTTTGCTATTCAAATGATTTACAGTAAAGTATCATTTCAAGGGTATATTTGAATAAGTTTTCACTTTGCTACTGTGCTTGCTTACAATTTGTTAGTTTCAATATTGTCTAAAATAATTTTAGAATTAGTATAAGAATTATAATAAAAGTATACTCATGATGAATTTTCAATCAAAGTTTGCATATCTAAGTATGTTTATACTGGCAATTAATGAAATATATTAATTGAATATAATTTTGTAGAGTATTTCTAAAATGTGTGAACATTTATGTCATGCAGAATTTTATTTTACTAGTAATTTAAAACATTACAACTTCAATTCACATGATTTATTGATACTTAAATGTCAGTTAATTTGATTTCAATTAATGTTCAATTTATATCAGGTTTTGGTCATTAATTTTGTCGTTGAAAGTAATTAACTCTAAGTTTAAACATTTAAATTCAATATAAAATAATTATAAACCTTAATTACTTTCAAGAAAACTATTCATAAGTGTATAACTTTGGTTAAAAGCTACGATTGGATAGAAATTACTTGAGTTTAGATCCAATAATTAATTTAAGCCATCAAAAAAAGTCCAACGAGTTATTTAATATTTAATTTTCGACTATTTAATAAATAGTACAGTATTCATGATGTTTTAATTATTTATATAATTCAAGTATTTGAATTTGTTTTGTGACCGTATTTAGTAATACAGAATCTCTGTAAAATACATTATTGCTAATAATGCTATTCCGATCACATAAATTTGGTTTGATTTGTCATTCATAGTATTCAAAAAGGATTTTTGGATAGGATTTTCATTAAAAACACTCAATTAATTACTAAAAAGCTAATTCCATAATATTTGCAGAATATGCATGTGAGGTATAAGCTAGCCCAATATAATACAAATGTCTCAAAAGAAATGTTTATAAAAGAAATGTTTTTAAGACAAAGTTAGTCCGCCCTTTGATTTAGGCGTTCGCCACCCACTCGTGATTAATGAATGTTTCGGAATATTTCTGAACGTCTTATCGTTTTCTTATGAAATGCTTTAAATAGTGTTGTAATTCAATGCCACACATCGAGTATTACTTTCTCGACTCGACTATCATTTTTCAGATTTCAAAATGAATTTCACTATTAAGTCAATCATAAAATAATGTGTTTTACTCTTAAATAAATCTTTAATTAAATCGCAAATTATTGATTACTTTCTAAGACTTTTTTTTGGATCACATATGAGTAATGACTAGAAATTTATAACAAAAAATGTTGTCTTTAGCATTCATTTGAAACTCATTAATAAATCTTTTATAATAATTCACTTTTGAATTGTTAAAGAGATAACATTAGGCACTAAAAGGACATCAATACTATCTATGCTATTATTAATATTTTTACATAATATTAATAATAATGGGAATAGATTTGGATAATAATTATTTGAAAGCATTGGATTGCATGCTATACTCAACCAACAGTTACAGGAGATTATTATTTGGAGTAAATGACTCGTAATGTATATGTCATATATCATACGGTATGCCATATAATGCACAAGAAAAACACCTGAAATTCATTTTATTTCCTTTCAGTTCATTCTATTGATAATAATTTCATTGATAAGCATTGTTATTGTATTATTTAAGAAAAATACACTAAATTTATTGAATATACCGTTAATAATAGGACATGTTATACAATAAAAAGATTCACTTTCTATGAGTTTATCAAATGTTAAACAAAAATTGAATCAAATGTTGAACATTGAAATCAGAAATCCATGACAACAGTGGAAACTGTAGATCATTTGAGTTACATATATCTAGTTTGTTATGTCAGTTGTTATGTTAAATATCATTCAAATCATTCAATACATAGACATGTCTCTATTTGAGACCATTTATAAATAGCAAGAGTAAGTTATTTATCAAATGTAGCATAACTTACAGTATATGTTACACAATGAATCATAAAAGATATTGAATACAACTGACAAAAATAGCAGATAAAGCTAATTTGAATAGTGTTTTAAAAGTTTGCTCTTATGATTAAGTTTAAGCAAACAATTTCTTCTTAAGATAATTGCTTTGATAATCAAATTAAATTTCGTAAGTGGAATAAATGCAATTAAATATTTGGTTTGCAATACATCTGGGTATATCTTGTGTGCATATTATGTATTGTATATTATAATAAACATAAAACGTATTAATATAGCCGTGCATTAGAGGAAAGGGATCTCAACTGATATATTGAATATGTGTGTTGAATGAAATGAAAAGGACAGCCAAAAGAGTCAATACTTGATTGTATTGAGAATAATAACATAAGACGTATTAATATAGCCGTGCATTAGAGGAAAGGGATCTCAACTGATATATTGAATATGTGTGTTGAATGAAATGAAAAGGACAGCCAAAAGAGTCAATACTTGATTGTATTGAGAATAACAGTAAACCGTATTTTGTATAAAATATCTGAAGGGATGATCGATCACAAGATGAATACGATTAGAGTCAAGCAATTGAATGTCAATGATTTGAGTATTGCATGCATTTATGATGTCTGGTCTGACACTCTCTATCTAACGGCGCTCTCTCGCAGACTTAGGTCTGTATTAACTTCATTACTATCCCTACAGTATTTGCTTCTCCCATACAATACAATAGAGTATTCTGTATATTGAATATAAGATATGTATGCGTGTTATCCAAGAGAAAGAAAAAACAAAAACTTTTGCTAATCTCTCGTATGGCGGCCCCATATGGGGGAGGCATACGATTGTATGAATGAATTGCATTATTATTATTGAATAAATAATATAAGAAGTATTGATAGCTGAAGACATAGCAACACAAATAATTGTTTGATTTTATTGAATATCCAATCGATTGTCTAAATGGATGTCAAATATACAATATAGAGTAAAACATATGAATTTCGATTTGCCATTAACTCAAATGACAGGTGATGTCTATATCATGAATGGGGTCATAATATGGGAATATAATATAATTCATGTGAATATGATTGCAGTTTATTATGTGGTAGAGATCGTCACTTATGGCGAGTAAATTCATAGTAATTTTATAGTAGATTTATAGCCCATCAGCCCATCAGTGATGCCAGTGATGGCCATCACATGCAAAGAGTGCATCAAAATCACAATCGATGGCATATAATAACCACAATAACTGGTTTGTAATTATCCGCTTCGCAGCCCATTATAATTACGCCTAACTATTATAATATGCAGTTTTGTATTATTTTTTGCCAAAAACTTTCAGAGTTTTCTATTAATTACAAACTTGCAGTGTTTGGGCTTAAAGAAGGAGCAGATCTCGAAATAAAAGTTTGAAAAATTGCACAAATAATGTGATGTTAATGTTTGCAACGTTGCAGCCAAGCGTTAAATGATGTAAAGCCTGATATAAGTTAGCATTTCTATCGACAAAAGCCAATGTAAGCCAATACTCGCCGCTCATTCAATTGGCTGGGGATGGCATGGGTTGCCAGCGGTTGGGTTGACACTCAAAATCATCTCCAAAAATAATAATGCATTTAATTGGAGGTAAAAATTGAATGCCCTTTGAATTGAACACTGTTAATGACTTTTGCCATAAAAGAGATAATTATTAATTTTAAACGCCATAACCGTATTTAAAACATAATAACTTATAATCCGTGCGCACAAATCAAAAGCTCTTTTTTCGTAAAAACGACATATTTTTTAATTAACTCTATCTATTATACGATGGCATTAATATCTATTCATGCCTGTTATGCCAGCACCTTAAGCCCGAGCCTTAATTTTTTAGTGGTAATGCCGACATGTTATATAATATATGTTATACGAGCATAATGTTTCTCCACTAAAACTTTTTCAAAACTCATCTTTACTTCTGTATTGAGAAAAACTGTATATCATATACAGTATATTTGTAAAGATGTAAACCCAAAGCTTATGTGCACCGCTATTATCACTGATATTAGTTATGCTCTTATGTTATAGTCTGTGGAGAAAAAGTCATGTATTTCATGATCTGGTGTTATGATGAAAATCTTAAGAATGCCGGTGTGTTTGGAATAACAGAATAGACCACCCAATGAAGTCATGCTTTCTGGTCAGTCAAACACTTCCCCCCACCCCTCAACTCAACTCAATTCATATCGTAATAGACATTTGGCCTCAAATAACGATTTACACTCAAAATGCATTCATTTGTTGCCAACTAATACACGGAATACATGTGTAAAGAATTCTTTAACTTCTTTCTTACCAATCAATTGATTACTAAATATTTTTCCTATAAAAAAGTCTACACTTTTTTTGCGCTTTCAGTGATAATAAAAGATATGTATAAAAAATAGTTGAATGAGTCGTTTAGTATCGAAAATCGATATAAAAGCAAATTTGTAAAATAGAAAAAAACATTTTTTTGTGAAACTATGGATTCAAATGGGAAGATAGATATGATGTTTGAGTGGAGACAAGGATGTGGTGAACAGGCTTTGAGTAGTGATCACTGGTGTCTGTAAAACAACTTAAATCGACAAATAAGCAATTGAATGAAACAAAGGCAAGGAATAACTAATGAATTATTGCTTTCGGGTCGTCTTGTGTGGTAAGCAATTGTAAGCAATTGTTTATTGGGCTGAAGGCTGTTATGCTAAATGGTATTACTTGTACGACATTAGCATAACTGCCGACTGACAGACACCTGTCATCTATATATTGAGAGGCCATCCGGGGGTCACTTCTTAACATATAAGACCCGGTGCTGAGCAGTACTGATGATTAGTGTGCATCGATTCGATGCCCTCGTCATCCAAACAAACTCTTATCCATTGTCTGTAACTCTGAAGCAATCTATGAGTCGAGTCGACAGCAAAACAAAGTCTATTCGATTAAAATGTGTTATTAAACAATACATACAATGCTATCACAGAATATATAGGAATTGCATTCAACTCAATGTTAGCAGAGATGAGAAGTGGAGGGAAAAGAGGGGACAATATTGTGAATCATTCACAGCTGTTTCATCTCTCTTGTACTCCTAGTGCCGAGCGTTAGGCCGGGCGTGAGAGAAGTCTGTGCTATTAATGATAGCCATATTCACTAATATTCATCACTATTCGACGCCTATATCTAAATTTAATAACACTTAAGGCCTCACTAAACATCACCTGCTTTTAAGCATTTTTTAAAATCCCAACCAAAATGTTTTATGAAATTGATTCAACACAATAAGCACTTAATTAATTATCATTGCATAAAGTTTTCGTAATAAAAAAAAGTTGCTCCGAAATTAGGACTCTAACAGTTAGAAAAGGAGTAAACTATCAAATAAGACATTAATTTAGCACCAAATTTATACAATTGGCATTTCATGACTGGCCACCCAACTATCCCTACGTAACATTATACGAGTTCATTTGCACAAAACATTTAGCATTTGGGTTATTGACCAAAATGGGAGAAAAGCATGGCTTATATGAAGTGATGCATAAGAATCTGCAAATGACACTCAATGGAAAGGGTGGGTAAATGTATTCATATTTTTTTCAATAAACTTCAGGCGTATGCGATTGCTTTTGCAAAGAAAAGCTTTATTTGATTTAAATTATAAAAACATATCAATAATAAAATGTTTGGACCACTGTTTGCAAGTCTGCACTGAGAATATCATTAAGTGTTGTTAAGATTGAGACTTGAATTCTAAGATAAAGCAATAAAAAGCGTCTCTTATATTACCAGACATTAAGGCCTCGATTGTGAACATTGGGAGGTCTTTAGAGGGAAAGGGAGATATATATATATAATGTAATATAAAATCTCATAGACTATATAAATGGCTCATCAATATAACAAGTAATGCAGGAATAAAATACTATAACTTGTATATCATTCAATTAAAGTGGTTCCTTCAGCAAACACTTTCGTTTTTCTCAAACACAAAACACTATACTTAAAGTTTTTTGTTGCTCGTAGCCAATAAACATATGACTAATTTTTCTCTAATTCACATCAAATCTTACGAAATCTATTTTTTATTTAAATATGGAAACAAATTTAATGCAAGAATTCAATGGTCGACCACCCCTGGCGTGCATTGGATTCATTGAAAATAGCCCGGAGCCATGAGCACATCCATCCCCAGCCAACGGTGCCAACGATGCACACAGAGAGCCGTTTACTTCTGACTTACGTAACTAAAAGCACTCATATATTAATTGTGCACTTTTACCATACCTACCAGTCCCATTCCATACTAAACTATATCAAGTAATTTGTCATAACTCTACATTTGATGCCTTTATTATATACATAGCGTAACAAAATTAAATATTGATTTTTAATTACAATTTGGTTTTGTATAATATATGACACAAGAATAACTATAAAACAAAACAAATGAATGACTAGTAATGAAATGTCATTTCAATTTCATTCCGGGGAAGTGAACACAAATTATTTGAAAAGCCAGTGTTTTGGCGACACAGAGTTTGCCCAAAAGCTAATCACATCAATATTTTTGTATTTATAAAAAGCCAATTATAATGTTTTTCACTCAACCTCTCACGGGAAACATGAGTCCAGAGTTTCACTCAAATCCTGAATTTTATATAAAAAATTTCAGATATTATTCCACTTATTATGTATTGTTTGGTCTCCCAGTGTATTACAAGTTCTAATAAAAAGGAAATACATTTTTAATAATCTTTGTTTGTTTTGTTTAGGAAACTAGAAAATTCTTTCAAATACAGTATATTGTTCAAAATATATTCTGTAATTCGTAAAACAAAACATATTATAAAACAAATGCATACAAACACAACATTCACACAAATTGAGTGCTGTTTAGCGAAATCAATATTTAATATAAATGTATACAATATGTTAGTACAGAACTCACATCCAATAAATTCATTTTAAGAAAACAATTTTATAAACACTATATTTTCATCTCATAAACTTCTTTTGCAAAATAAATAAACTTAAATAAGTTATGATTTTTATTATTGTAGTTTATAATGCATATTTATCACCTTACTAGTATTATATTATTTAGTTAATAAATTATACATTTATTTAAGCTATACTATTTTTTATTTTAGAAAAACTATTTAAAATAGATTACTAAATATGAATTAATATAAAGCAACTATTCAATATTTACACTACATTACAGTAAAAATTGAAATTTTTCAAATGGTTTTAAATTGTGTGGGTCTGGTTTTTACCCTCAATAGTGTCAGTGAAGTTGGGGAGAGTTGAGATTTTTAGACTTAATACTTGTTTTTATCAATCATTCAAATAGGTTTTGGCCACCAATAGCTTAAGGCTAAGTGTACTCTCATTTTGAAAACATTTTTGTAGTTATAATGCTTTCTCTTACTTAATAGCAATCATTAGTTGAGATCAATAGTGGAGATGTTCTGGTGATAGCTTTAATGTCTTAATGATTTGTTATTATAATTAATTAATTGAGTCATTATATTGATCACAAAGACTTACATAAGAGTGCACTACACTGAATGCATGTCATAAGTTAGTAGACTTTGTAAAATACATTGTGTTTTGTATTTGAAAATTTTTATAAATTCTATTTTTATTATAATATCATAAAAATTATTGATTGAAAACCTTTAATTTTGTTAATATAATTCATTCAATCACTTCTGTTTATAATGTATTCATTAGTTTTATGATTGATTTTTGAATAGATAAATAAAAATAAAATAAAGTTTTTAAATATTAAACATAATAACCATATAATAAAGTTATAACATAAAACATGAGACTTTAAAATATTCATTCTGTTAACATTTTTGATCACTCAATCAATTTTGTTGAAAATAATATAATTTTAGATGTTTTTCAAGACTTAAACTTTTCATTTTGCGTATATATTATATGGCTTTTATGGTGTAATAAAAATAAATTCTCATCCTTTAAATTAAAGGCTAATTTCACTCATGAGTTGATAGCAATTGCCAACGGATTGAAAGAACATCAAGAATTGTATTAATCAATGAAAGTCACAATTTTTTGTGTCACGCATTTTGCAAAAATATAAATCAAATAAGGATTTAAAACTCAAAAAACTTGAATATAACGTCAAAACTAACTTACATTACGTTTAATCTCCTTATTTATAGATTTTTGCATAAAAAATTGTTAAAATCCTTAACGGAATGGCAGAAAAAGCTAAATGATTTGTTTAATTGAATAGATTCCTGAGCGACAGATATAAATGGTTTTCATTTATTAAATTTGTTCTTAATTTCCGTTGCGCTCATCAAAAGTGATATTTTCTATATTTTTCTATTATTTTCTGTTTCCCTCATAAAGATAAACACGACGTGAAGTGATGGCCAAACCATTTGTTTTTCTCTTCTGTTTCGTATCAAAATCCTCTCAATTCTAGTCTGAAGTCTCTCAACACACATAGTCTTTGCAACACAATTGTCTGCACTTTCTATTACACTAACATATTATACACAGAATTTGCTTATTCTTATAAAACTATATAAGCCATGCCTTGCATTCACTTAATTCAATTAGTGTTAAATCGCTTGAAATAATTAAATACTAAATTATAAAAGGTTATTTTAATAATGATTTAGAATTTTCTTTCTAACTATAAGCCCTTTTAATGAAATCAATTATTTGTAAACTTATAGATACAGTATGCTGTGCACTGTACAGTATGCTCATCAGATTATGTGTTTTGGAAAGTTATTATTTTAAAAACATTTCAATAAGCCACTAACAATTTTATTATTTTAAAATATTGTTTTAGAAGTTTTATAGGCATCAATATAAGTATAAATACTTATAAAACTAAATTTTAATCGTTTAGACAAATCTTTATTTTTAGTATGATAAAAATTTGTGATTTTATCAAATGAAATTTTGACATATTTAAAAAATATTTAAACAATTCTTATTTTATCATTTGTTTGCATTTAGATTGAAAAGTTAGTTTTATAAAAATTTATTGCATTAGTAAAATACCCGGAACAGAATTGGGCAAAAACAATTTATTTGCAAAATATATCAAACAGATTAAAATGGTGAACTAATAGTAAATGCAAATTAATCTAAACTGACATTCAATGACTTCAAGTAATTTGAATATTAATTGAATAAAG
>CAJPVJ010001658.1:0-15558 GCA_905397405.1 Oppiella nova | reverse complement strand
ATCGATTGTTTTCAATACTCGAGACAAATATCGTGACATTCAGTCCGCAAAGACTAGACATAGAAGTGGTGATAGCCTTGCATTAGTTAGGCATCACTTGTCCTTCCAGTGCACCAAACAATCGGACTCTCATAATACAAATCAACACATCTCTCATAAATCTCTCCGATTTTAATACCAAATATTCACGAAATTACATGAATATGATTCACGAAATACAGTGCAATTGGCGGCCCTGAAAGACAGGTGCGACTTATCATCGTTTAGTGAACAGACCCATCGGTTCCCTAAATGTTTCACATTTTTAGAAACTTTGTCTAAAACTTTGTTCACAAATAGTGTAAATGTTTATACACGGCGTTTGGATACTTGTTTTACGATATTAATAGTGAGTGTAAATGAAAATTAATGAATTGATTGTTTAGTTTTGTGCGAAAACTTTTTCGTACAATTGGTATTGTTTTTTGTTCAACAGTTTTACGAGTGAAATGAATGGGTTTAACAGTGTTTTCGATAAAAACGAGAATTTTGTTAATTATTTTAAAAGCATTGAAGGGCACGACTATCTATCGATTGTTTTCAATACTCGAGACAAATATCGTGACATTCAGTCCGCAAAGACTAGACATAGAAGTGGTGATAGCCTTGCATTAGTTAGGCATCACTTGTCCTTCCAGTGCACCAAACAATCGGACAAATCAACACATCTCTCATAAATCTCTCCGATTTTAATACCAAATATTCACGAAATTACATGAATATAATTCACGAAATACAGTGCAATTGGCGGCCCTGAACGACAGGTGCGACTTATCATCGTTTAGCTAACAGACCCATCGGTTCCCTAAATGTTTCACATTTTTAGAAACTTTGTCTAAAACTTTGTTCACAAATAGTGTAAATGTTTATACACGGCGTTTGGATACTTGTTATACGATATTAATAGTGAGTGTAAATGAAAATTAATGAATTGATTGTTTAGTTTTGTGCGAAAAACAAAAGCATGTTAACCATAACAAAAAACAAGTTGTCAAAATGCTCACTTTACTTACCCAAATTGTCACAAAAGCTATTTTTGCTCTTAAAACAATTAATAAAATTTTCGTAACTTCCCGTGCTGATAGACTACAGTATAGCATTGACTGCGATGTTCAGTGATTATCACTGAGGAGTCAAAAACAGATTGAATATACGATACGAGTGGACTTGACTTACGTGATTACTTCACGTTAGCTTTACATTTTGTTAATTTACCTAACGTTACTTGGTTAGTCAGTCTTTACTTTTAATCAAAACCCCTTTTACAGTCTGTCTAACGGTAGCTCTCTCTGTAAGAGGAACGGGAGGAATGGGTGCTCTCGTCAGTACCTCATCGACCAACAGACTAAACGTGACGGAGTGCTGATGGAGCCGATGGGTGTCAGCGATGGTAGCGTTGGGTTCGCTAATCAAGTAATCAATTTTCTCTTTCATCTCACTCTCAGCCATATTCTCCGCACAATTAGTCAAAACACATAAACAAATGACTATACAAATTAGAGAAAGCAAACTATCCGGACACTAATCAAAACTAAAGTTCACTTTTCATTAGTTGTGCAAAAGTGTATCAATTGAGATCATTTCATGTAAACCTTGTCCACTAAGTTATAAACTTATATTAGACGTGAGCTCTAGCCTAATATGCAATCAATACCTGTACAGTATATTTAGTTTTAATTGTATTATTGATAAAATAAATTCAGAGCCCAAACCACATGAGCGCATATTTATGGGGAAAAGAGTTTGTGTAAGAAAAACACAATTTTTGTTTATTATCGACGCCTACAATAGCCTTAATAACCATTTGTGGACAAATAACTGGCAAACGAACTCTAATCAAAACATTTGATTAATAAATATTAAGCCCTAAAGTCACGTATAAATTAGTTTGTAATCCTATTCACTTATATATTACCACAAAAAATAATAAATTCAAAAATCATTTGTTATATAAGTGTTGGGATTAATGAACACAGAATCTAATTCAATTTACAGTATATTTGAGAAAATATTTGCATTAATAGAAAGATATTTGCAAAAAAAAGTATCAAAAATAAATATATTTATAAATTATTCAAAACAATAAATTCTGAGATTTTTGATAAAAACATACGATAAAACTGTTTGCGAGAAAAATATATAATTTTTACGACAACAGAATAAATAAATACTTTGAATGCCATATAAGGTTCACTAAAATAGCTGTACTTATAAAACAAGAATTGCATTCATTTTCACACATTCAATGATATTAGCACTCATTGCAACATAAGGCGAGAGTCAAGCAAAACAAAAAAACTTAATTAAAAGCATTTAATAATGAGAATTAAATAATGAAATAATGAGACTTCGAGTAATCAAACAATTATCAAAACAAGTAATAAAACAAAGCAAAAGCGCTCTCAAAACGAGTGGAAAATAATTAATTAAATGTAAGGAATAATGAATGAGTTTTAAAAAGAAAGCAAAAAAATGTGAAAAAGTGTTTTCACACAGAGTTTGGAGACCACAACACAAATTAGCGCTCAATATATATTTCGGTCTCCTTTTGCGGGCGACAATGATTGGCAGCAATTCATTACGCAAACAACACTAAACACAACAAATACACGACTTTTTGCTCAATTAATTTTGCGCTCAAAATAATAATAAGACATTTATTTTTGTAAAATATTTTTAAAACTTTTTTCTCACCGTTTGCTGATTGGATGAGTTCGGCGTTTGTGACAAATGAGCGCTAAATTGATGTATGGGTTCGCCATTGGGTTGTGTTGATTGATGTGAACCCATGTTTGAGTAGTTTGTAATCATTTCGTTAACACTATTATTAAACGATATGCTCTTATTCTGCGAGCCGTTTGTCTGACAAATTGGTGACTGATTTGGTGTAAAGTTTGGCGTCTCTCTAATGCGATGATAGTTGCCTTTCGGTGTACTTGTGGTGAGCCTCTGAGGGTTCGGGTAATTGGATTGACCCGTTTGGCCAATTGGTGTCACCTTCTGATTGATTTCGTTATAAATAATCGGTGTTTGGATAGCGTTTGTGTACGGAGTCTGTGATGATGTCAGCAATGTATTTGGTATGGTTTGCGGAACAGTTGTATTGCAGGCAATGTCATCATCTGATCCCAACTTTTCCAACAGCCTTTGCTTCTCTTTCTGGAACTTCAGCCATAAATCTGTGTTTTGGCTGTGATTGACATCTTTGGCACTACTATTCGGTGATAAAATGACACTTTGGTTAGCGCTGGACACGCATCGCGATTCTTCGCCAGACAGTGTCGATACGGGCGATGGCTTCTCAGAAATGGTAGGCAACCGCTGAAAGCAACTCGAACTGAACACATCCTCCCCTTCGAACAGTCTGTCCACTGATGTCTGCAAAGCTTTAACACTATTACTGTTATTATTTATATTATTACTATTATTAATGGCATTATTATTGGTACTATTGGTGTTAGAATTCAGATGAAACCCTGTTGTGGCAAATGATGACCGACTCATAGCTGTCATGTCATTGATGGAGAAATTCATAACACTTTTGGTGAGACAGTCGACAATACCCGGTGTCAGCGATTTGGACATCAAATCCGAAGCCTTCCTTCTGGTGAAAGGAGTGGCCGAATGGGGAAAGACTTTGGGTTTGATTGGTGTGACAAGAATGAGCTCAGACCACGAGGCCATCAGCGATGGCTTCTCCAGCTGTTCCACCTCTACGTTCAGTGTCTTCGGTTCGAACGGATGAGAGAACGTGTCGTTCGGAATGGACTGAAGCCATGACAGCAAACTGAGGTCAGAGTTACTGAAACCGGTGCCGTCCAAGAGGTCCGAGTACTTCATCTGAGGCGAGCGTTTGTTCCCCGAAAAAGTGGACGCCTTTTGTTGACAGTACTCCACACACGACTCGTAGAGAATGCCTTTAATCATGAGTTGCATGAGTCGGTCCCCTTTGGCCGTCTTCGGCACTCTGTCCGCAGACTTCTTGTCGATCGGCAGATACTTCTCAATGAGCGGTAGAATGGCTTTAAAGCAATTGATTCGCCAATTGCTGGGATTCCAGTGCTTATACTCCTTAAGTTGGCAGAGATTGGGAACCGTTAGTAAGAGACACAACTCGTTGTACTCCTCGCGATTGGGACACAACTGTTCCAATTGGTTGAGAGCGTCGACCACATCGTTGACGGCGATCTCCACGTTATGGATGGGTCCGGCCTCCGACCGGATGCACAACAACTCAATGTATTTGTGTTTTTGGACCAAATAGTTGAACCGCTTTTTGTCGAAAGCGTCGACCGATTCGAGCGGTTGGACGAACTGCGAGACGTCGTCCCACTGGCCGTCGAGTATGAGTTGTCGCAGGAATAGGAGGTCATCGCTGAACACACCGTTGTTCAGACCCGTCTCCCTCTCGACCGACAGCTGCGCTATACTGAGGTCTCGGTTGGACAGGAACTCCAGCACCAGTCGTATGACATCCTCCTCGCGGACGTTGAAGTGCGGCACAGACGCGATGATACCCGACATGACTGACCACTCGTGTGGCCACTGATGTCCACTACTGTCCACTACTCACCGCTCACTCACTCCCTGTCACCCGATGTCACGGCACGAGTCCATGCGGTCAACCAATCCATGCAAACAATCACAACAAATGTCAACTCAATTCAAATGCTTTTCATTCGTTCGTTGACTTCAATGTCTGTGAACTGTGGAAACCAAACACAATGTCTGTTCATAAATATCGTTACCATTTGATGAGTGCATGCATTGAGTGAACGTCTCGCAGGAGAAGAAAAAAGTTAGTGTTAATTGGATTTCAAGGAATACAGCATTACTTCTCATGCCATCCCCTAATCATAACTTTTGAGCCAAAACTTCAAGTTTTAGTTTTTTTCACTCAAAATTAGTCTGAATTTCATGAATATTGAGTTATGAGAGAGAGAGAGAGAGAGAGCTTAAAGAGCCGGTTCTCAGCTAACTATCCATGTCTCGAAAGATCTGTTCAAATGTCAAAATAATTGTTATTCAGACGCTTATAGTCTTAATGTAATGCTGTTCTCTGTATTACATTATTCTCATGTATTGTATTATATATTATATACTTTTGGCATTAATTTTCTTTATACTGTAGCAAAATCTCATTATTATAATTAATTCCATGAATCTCATAATACATAATACAACTTCAATCTCTAATAATATGTAATATTTGGCCAATAATTTTGAAAGCATTTCTTGTTTTATTCAAACGATTAAAAGNTGTAGCAAAATCTCATTATTATAATTAATTCCATGAATCTCATAATACATAATACAACTTCAATCTCTAATAATATGTAATATTTGGCCAATAATTTTGAAAGCATTTCTTGTTTTATTCAAACGATTAAAAGGTATTCAAAATGAAAGAGAAAACAACTCATAAATTGTTTTTTTTGAAATAATTGATTGATTCAGGAATTTAATTGATATTTTCATATACCAGTACATTATAAAATACCTTTTGTCAATTTATTCAGCAAACTATTAAAACCGCTATTGAAAATCTAAAATAAGTTTTTAATAAATTCTAAAAATAGACTTATAGTTATAAAGTTTAAACTAAAAACTTACTTATTATTAAAATTAATTTTAAAAGAAAATCATATTTCGGTAAATTTGGTGTCTATGTGAGATAATAGGACCAATTTATGGTGTTTGTATGGCCTCTTACCACCCTTTTAGATGACAGCACCGGCATTAGTCATCAACAAATCAATTAAAGACTAATTCTGTTTTATAGACTAATGACTGGACCCATAGTAGACTCTAATGCTAGACATTAAATGCGAAATCGATATCACGATATCATAATAAAAGGCAACAACTATTAGGCCGATTCTAGTGGTCTGTCTTATATTCATTGCATCTATTTTTGTATTCATATGTAATGGTAATGTATCCCTAGTTTCTAAGGGATACCTACAGTATAGCGCAACGGTCTCGATGTTTAGACAATAACTCATTGCAAACAATCAAATGAATGACCTTTTCTTATATAATAATAATAAAAATCTCGTATCAATGGATGAGAAAAAGCAATTTCTAGTGAAAAGATAGTCAAAGTCTATGAAAACATTGAACACAACGATAAATGAATGTCCTTCACAGCAATGGGAAGACACACTCAATATAACTGACACTTCTTTCACACAGTTATCAGTTTATCAGTTATCAAACGCTTTAATCTCGTTGTATAATAAGTTGTGTGACTATATCACACATAAACTTTTTAACAATTAATTATATCTTTGTACACACAATACAAATATTGTAGTAATTGATGTCAGCGCTAAATAGGTTTATGTCTGCATTTGTATAACTTGTAGATTCCCTATCGGTGCCAAATTCTATGCTCTAACAGAATAGGTAGTCCTCCTAATACCACAAAACGAGTATTTCGTGACATTATGTTCAGTATTAGGATTGAGACACAGAATAACATAACGGTTCGCGCCCTCAATACAGTGTAAGTTATATGACTAATAGATTACTTTTGCTTATATTGATTGTAAATGTCTGCGGCTGACAGATATAGACTGAATTCATACTCCGATAGTTACCGTTCTTTTACAGACTTGTCAGAGAAGTCTACTACCGTTCACTACTCTCTGTTCTCACCGTAAACCGAGCTCTATAAAGTGATTGTCATTCAAGCACAGGCCGTCAATTTTGAGACAGGAAGCGGCAGATTGTGTACAGCACTGGGACTGGGATTCGCATCAACTCTATTATGAATCCTACACTACTCTCACACACCACTAAAAAACAGCAACGAATGAATAGATCCAGAGTTACTCAAACATACAACACATCCCTCTCCAACTCCTCTCACATCATATCAAACAAAAAATTTATATTTTTATATTAATTGAAAACTATTGACATAATGCATAATAGGGACCAATGGAGCAATAGTTTAGGACTACCCTCCGCTTTATTACAACATACAGTATCCTACAAAAGCTCTGATTTCCTTATTAAACACTTATTATCGTATATAAAATACTACTGTATTTATGGCAAACAATCGTAGGTTTTTCATCTCATATGCGAATCATATCGACTGTCTATATCTGACTTAAGTATGAGGCTATCAATGGCAAGAAAATGTCTGAACAGTCTCTTCAGATGATGGCAAGTGATGAGAGACAAGAGTGGCATTTGGCTCGAGATATTTCACTAACAGTGAGGGCACAGGCCGTCAATTCTGAGACAGGAAGCGGCAGATTGTGTACAGCACTCTCAGGCAGTGGGACTGGGATTGGCATCAACTCTATTATGAATCCTACACTACTCTCACACACCACTAAAAAACAGCAACGAATGAATAGATCCAGAGTTACTCAAACATACAACACATCCCTCTCCAACTCCTCTCATATCATATCAAACAAAAAATTTATATTTTTATATTAATTGAAAACTATTGACATAATGCATAATAGGGACCAATAGAGCAATAGTTTAGGACTACCCTCCACTTTATTACAACATACAGTATCCTACAAAAGCTCTGATTTCCTTATTAAACACTTATTATCGTATATAAAATACTACTGTATTTATGGCAAACAATCGTAGGTTTTTCATCTCATATGCGAATCATATGTTAATTAATATATTTATTGTTATATAAAATGCTATTAAAAATGAAAGCACGTCTCTAAAAGGACTGGCAGTATATGGCATCAAAAAAGACTAATTATAAATGTCGTTGTCAGACATGTCTGGTTGTCTATGGAGGTATCACTATTGCCAACTTCATAAGTTAGGATATAAAAACATTTTATCAATATTTTCGAGTAAATATCGAAATCGATGTTTTAAATCAAAAATGTTTTTAATAGTTTAATAGACTTATAGTTAAAACTCACTTATGATATAAACTCCGAGAAAAATTCATGTGAACTTGAATTATGAGAAAAACAAGTTTTTCACTGACTTTTAAAATTCATAAATAATTCTCTCTCTCTCTCTCTCGCTCTCTCTCTCTCTCTCTCTCTCGCTTTGGAACAGAAATTCCTGATGTGTTTGAAGTACAGCTAAACCTTAAAGTTCTTCCAAAATCACATTCAATGTAATAATTGATTGCAAACATTCAATAATACCCTCTCATGTAAGCAATTATTTCTCAATCATAAGAATAATCTGTTAATTATTAGCATTTAATAACATACTAGCCATCAGTTATTAAAAACCTAGTAATAAAATACAATTACTTTTATCTCATGTAATATCTAATAAATACAATAATTGTAAGTGTAGTGTAGTTTTCAAGAGTTGACTCAAAAAAGCAAATATTTTAGAAAAATTATTTATTCAAACATTTGAAAGTATTTATTAACTATTTATTTGATATTTGCATGACTTGAGTGCCAGGCAATTAACATCATATCATAAATGAGTTTTAGAGTAGTCTGTGCCCAACGATTGATGTATTCATGAAAATAGTTGTATAATAGATAAGAGGACTAATCGTAAAGCAATTCCTGTGCCGTCCTATACGACAGGCCATAAGGAATGCCAAACACACGGAGTTTGTAATGAATGAGATGTTTATACAATGAATACGTGATACTATAGTGACTCAGTTAGCGATTACTTCTGAGAATATCTTATCTCACATTATATGACACAACGAAATGACATAATTTTTAGTATTGTATAACTTTTGTTACTTTTGTTTTGCTTTAGCACACAATGCTATAAAACCAGTGCTGAAGGGCGTCATAAAAGCAACAAAACTATACTCTTATTTCAATAATCCTTTATTACATTTAAAGATTTTTATTTATTTAGAATTACAAGAGTTTTTCATCAAATTTTGATTTATAAATATAAAACATTCGTTAATACAAGTGATTCGCTAAAAGTTGGTTTTCATAGCAATTACACTATTAAAAGCAAAATTAAATACAAATGTTATTAATAGCGCTTCGGAGGCTTTAGGAGTATATAAGAGACTGTTTTGAAAGCCCGGAGAGAAAAAGAGTTTATAAACGATTTGTTCCCACAAATACTCTGTTTATACTGTTATAGCAATTAATTGTAAGGACTATTATATTTAAGTTAGTATTTTAGAAAAGAGATTATTATAAACTGACATCACTTTGGATTTAAAAATGTTTTTCAAAATTTCAAAACTTCGATATCAAATCATGTCTTGTTTTTAAAATGTGTTTTTAGTGTACGCTTTGGGAGCAGAGATTTAACTATTTTTCAATGTCTGAATGTTTTGTCTGTGAAAATTGATTTTCGCTGTTAATTGTAATTCAATATTTCGGGTAATATTATGTTATTCGGGAAATGAAAGTATGAAATCAGAATCCAATAGAGATTTGTTGTTGTTTTGACAGATTTTTTAGCTCTCGTCTAATGAAAATGAGTAGTAATTGTAATTATATCACACATTCCATGCAGTAATCAAAATCAAAACAATGAGCACACAATCACTTTATGGTATACTTTATGAGCAAATTTGTAATAAAATTAAAAATATTTTCACAAATGAAAAAAAATGCCAACAAATCATATCATTGATATTAATTATGGGATTAAATGAGTTTTTTATACTTAAATTCATATAAGAAATATTTAAATAAAAGATCATAAATTCTATATAAGTTAGAGTAAAAAGCATCGTTTAATATAATTTAAATTAATTAAAAATTTCTCTTAAAATACGAGTTTACGGTAAAAAAAATAATGTCTGTCATGCGATGCAAATAAACATATTATGCGATCAATCGATTGGTTTGAAAATTATTTGTTGTTTTTGTTCATAAGATTTGGTAAAAAAGCGATGGAATGCCGAAAAGAAGAGACAAATAGTAATATTTTTTTTATCGATTATTATTTAGTTTTCAAAATTGAATCAAAGAGTAAAATAGATATTTAGAAATAAGACGGCAGTAGTATTACAACGATATAAGAACTTACGTTAAATGCTATGACATTATGAGAGAGTTTTGCTTTTTATAAACTAAGACCTAATGTATGGTAAAAATGTGACCAAATATTATAACATATGAGTAGTAATTCATTTGTAGCACAATTTCAATTAGATTTATAAGTAATACAATCAACAGCTGATACAAACAGCTCAGCACTTATACTGTATATACCAACCAATAAGAATTAAATATATATATATTTATAAAAAAATCATTTAAAATCAAATTATGTAAGAATTTAGTCCCAAATGAATAAAAATGAAAAAAATTAAGAAAATTGGCTCAAAAACAAAGTAAAAATTGATTAAAATTTTTGGTCATTTGATGGGCTGTTGAGAGTATGAGAGAGTAAATGAATTAATTATTGTTAGACTACCAACGAATTCATTCTTTTTTGTCGCCCGACTCGTCGGCCGTCCCCTTCGCCGCCTCTTCGGGAGCACTCTCTTTGGTTTCTGGCGTCGATTCCGTCGGCTTCTCTTCACTCTTCGCCGCCTCTCCGCTCTTCTCGGCCTCGGCTTTCTCTTTAGCCTCCTTTTCCTTCGCCTCCTTCTCAGCCTTTTCCTTCTCCTCCTTCTCGGCCTTCTCTTTCTCGCGCTTCTCCTTCTCAGCCTTTTCTTTCTCCTCCTTCTCCTTCTTCTTGCGCTCCTTTTCCTCTTTGTCTTTCTTCTTCTTCTCTTCTCTTTCCTTCTTCTTCTCCTCCTATAACATACAAAAGCATTCAATGGTCAGAACGAGTGGTCACTCGCGTCAGGAGTCGTCTCCAGTGGCGACAAACCTGTTGTTTCTTTTTCTCCTCCTTCTTCTTCTTCTCGTCCTCTTTCTTTTGCTCCTCTTTTTTGATTTTCTCCTCCTCTTCGGCCGTCAACTCCTTTTTGGGCAAATGTGTGTTCATTTCCAATGTGGTGCAGATCTGATCCCAATCCGACCAATACTTGGATTTAATGCGGTCCAAGAGAGCGATTAGGTTCGGGGTCTCGGTTTCCAACCACTCTTTGAAACCGCCGAATGGGATGTATAGGAATTGAGTCAAATGAGCGAAAGCCACGCAATCCAACTGAGAGGGGAGACAGGGGTTGGTTAGTGTCACGGCTGGGCTTACAGCAGACAATTCAGACAATCACATACCAAATGAGGCTCTTTGCCAAAGAAGTAGTCTTTGTCGCCGAGGAAGTCGCTGAGCGCTTTGATGTCAGCCTTTCCGAAGTCGTAGATCTCCTGTTCCGAGTGGTGGCCTAAGCCGTGAGCGATGACAGTGTTTCTGTTGGCTCTGAATCCGATCTTGAAGAGCATGTTCACGAGACGGGCCGGCATTTTCGAGTTAAGGGTGCGCTTGATGTCCAACTGGGAGGCCTCGACGAAGGCGTTGGGGTTGTTGTATCGCCACCAGCGCACGACCCAAGACGTGTGGTTATTCAGCATAGACTGGAACGCGTGGCTCACCGTCTTCTGGTCGGTCGTGAGGCCTTCGTCCAGGTCTTTGTCGAAGTGTTTGGTCAGATCGCGGATAATGATGTCGGAGTCGGCGATCTCCTTGCCGTTGAGTTCGACGAAAGGCAACTGTCCCTTCTTGGACTTGTGCACCGGTCGGGGCTCTATGTTCTCGAAGGCCACGCCTGACATCCGCAACCAGTTCTCCACTTTCAGACAGAACATGGAGGACGAGGGGATGGTCGGGCAGCGGGCGAACTGATACAAGTAGACCAACTCCTTCTCGTAGTCCACTTTATGGACAGTGGGCTTCGGGAGGGCGGCCTTCTTAGGACTGGCCGTCTCGGCGGTCGACGTCTCCGTCTGCTGTTCGGCCGTCTCCGAGACGGGAGACACCGGCTCTTGAGTGCCGGTCTGGTTGTTGGCCGACTGGTCCGCGCCAGCGGTGGCCGTCTCTGTGGTCGAAGTCATGGCTGTTCTCTGCAATCAAATCCATGCCATAAGTTGAGTGCAAAGGAGTTCACAGACAGTGATAGCGAGTGACAGATAGGAAGACAGATAAAGAGACAGAGTATACAGTATTGAGAGGTTTTGGGTATACATTGAGTGCAACTCCAGTCAAATGTCTTGACAGGCAATGTCTGGGCGGCAGCGGTGGTGCCGTGACTCCGGCCGTCACCGACAATCACTGACAGTTCATAATTACCTGAATATGGATGAATTGGATCCGTTTGAAGTGGTGATTGAGTGATGGGTGCAACGGTGATGCACTACAGAGTATTATACAACTGAATGGTATTTAATGTGTGAATAGTGTGTGAAATGGCGACAACACTATACAGTCGAGTGTAATGTGTATCCAATGCTTAACTCTATGCAAACTCTATGCACTGCACACACACTGCTATACTATGGCTATGGCTCGAGTGCTATAGTCTTATACACCGCACAATCCCTACACACCAGCGCTATTACAGTGAGTGCTCACCACCACTACTACTGACGGTATATTCGCAACTGACTGTACTGTTCGTCAGTGCTGTCTAATGTAGTGTAAGTACAGTGAACTGAGTCACAGAATGAATCAATGGTTGGCGGTATGAATGCAACAGTAGGTGCAGAGAGAGCGAGGCATCGACTATGCGCTGACTGACTGTGAGTCTGACTGCACTGTACGGCAGTCTAACACTGCGAGCACTGCTCAATGTCTGTTCATATGAAGCAAACGTGTATTTTTTGAAAGTCAACCCAAACTGCACATTGAGTGCCACTCCCGACTCAACAATGCAGTCATGTTAGCGCAAAATGCCACTCATTGGTGCATACATAGGCGTACATACACTACCAGTGCGAATACACTGCCAGCTCATACACCATACACAGCGACCAGTAGTCATAGCAGTGCTCTATTGCCTGTCATTTTGGCGCTTTTGTCTCCTCTTACCACTCATCCAAACCTCCCGGTTATGCCATGGGATGGGATACGGGATCACATCCATAGGCGACTCCATCTCCCCCTCCCGTCGCTATCAAACCCTAATCTAATGATTAGCTCATTATATTAAACCCTTAGAAATCTCTTATCTCCACTAACTTTGTGGTTAACTTCACCAAACAGTCACACCCTCCCTGTGCTCTCTCTCTCTCTCTCTCTCTCGTCTCTCTACTAATTGCTTCCTCTCATACACTCAACCAAACACTCTATGAGTTGACAAATATCTGCGATATCTTACTATTAATCACTTGTTTTACAGTTAATTATATTTCTCAAACACTTGTCATTTCTTTCACTATTTCTTATGTGTGTATTAATTAATAACATTAAAAACTTTTTGCATTCAGAGAACTAAATGACACGAGTTTTCCGAGTATTTCCTCATTTCTCGTTTCGACTCAAAACAAAACTTTTTTTCAAAACTTTTGATCATAACTTTTATTATAGCATAAGTTTTTGCACTGAAAAGAGTTACATTTGTTGTCATAATTTATAAGTTATTATTGACACTAATAATAGCGAGTCATAACTTATACAGTACTGTACCTAATCTTATCGCACAAATGGGGTATTTCTTACTTAAACTAAATGTACAGATAGTCTACAATTGCATCCCTCGTATCATATCTCGGTTTGGAGTAATTTGTTTGAAATGTTAGTTTAATAAGCAATTGCCGTGTAATCTGTAGTCAAAATACTGTACCTCTACAGCAATACACTTGACGTTTGGCACACAACTCATTAAAACACAATTATTTAGAGATTTATTTTCATTTATGCAAACATACAAACAATCGATGATTGCATTGCTTGAACAAAACCTCATCTCTATTTTCAAAGACAAACTTTTTTTCCGTAAAGAGTTGGAAAAAAAAGTTTTGTTTTATTTTTCACGAAATGCATAATATTTATCGAAACCAATACATAGAGCGGAGAAATGCCAGAAATATGAATATAAAAAACATATTTTCTCCGCAAATTCTCACACATATTATCTATTTTACGACCGGCCCTTAAGTCTGCAAATTTTTTTTCTCCAATATTGTAGTCATGTTTAAAGCTTTGAATTTCTAATTTAACTTAATTTATTTTAAAACATACATACAATGGGTATCACATAATATATCCTTATTAAATATGCCAAATCTCAAAGAGTACACAATTGGCCACTATATCTGACAGCCATTCCTGTGTGCCATGAGTGCCAGGAATGCCATAAATCATGTTCTGGACGCAGACTACCAGCCCATGAGGTCATCGCTGATCTACTCTATGTGTACACTATTCAGGGAATATAGTGTATGAATAACCGGAATATAATGTGGAAGTAGTTCACGATTGTTCACAAATTGTCAAAATAGTGATATAGAGTTAGGGGTCACGACTCATGGCTGTCACGAACTTTTTTAATACTCTTTTTCACCGACTTTTTACCATCTTTTTGCTGATTATCTCTATGTTGCGCTCAATTCTATCCAAATGTGTTAAATAACATGTAATGTATGTATAAAAAAACGAGGCATTAAATGGCATAAAATATATGAGAAAAATCTCATTTTCACAGTTCCATTCAAAATAGACATTAATTTTATGTTAGGAATTAAATAATAGCAGTGTTTGTGTTATTTTGGCTCACATTCAGTACAGCCGTAAGAATACAATGAATTGTGTTTTATTTAAGAGTTGGCTATAATTTTTCTCTCTCCGTGTATTTAACGAGTTATGTGTAAACACTAAACTACTTTTCAATTGAATATACATTTTTGCAAATCAAATAAAAAATTATCACAAACTTATAATAACAATAATATGTTTGTTTGTATGAGTTATTTATTTGGCTTTTAAACCGAAAAGTTTTATATATAACTAAAACTCACTGTAATTTTAGCGGAGATGTTATGTGTGTTTAGTATTCTCTATTCGCATAAAAAATCATTTTAATTGAATTTTTTTGTTTCAAAAAAGAAGTTTTAAAAACTTTTATATTCTTTTTGTCCTAATTTAGGATGAATTTTGCTTTTTTGTACGAATGCTTAGCAACCAAATAGTATTAGCGAAGAGAAAAAATAGTTAATACTGTATTTGAATTATATGTATTTCAATGGCTATAACAGTAATGCCTTTTAGTCTATTTATAAATATAAATTAATAATTCATTTAATAATAAAATTCATAATTGATTTCGTATTTGTTTCAAAAGAAATTTTTAGTTTTATTTCTCTCGGACGTATAATAATTTAAATAAAAATAAATATATGTAAAACTCGTAAAAAAGTTGTTTTCAAATAAAATGATTCATTGTATAGGTAGACAACTATTTGATTCTGTGTTTGTATTAACAACTAATTAATGATTCACTCGTTTCGACAATGAATGCCATCCAAAAACATGAGATCATTTGTTTTTTGCAATAAAAACAGATAATATTTATCAGACGTTAGAATAATATTGAAACTAAACATTCAATTTGCACATTTACTTTCGACATGTATTTGATATGATAGAGAGATTACAAGTGAACTGCTTTTGGCGAGAAATTCTGAATAATGTTATAAATAAATCAAAGGCTAATAACTTCGGGAATATTGTTTACACTGA
>CAJPVJ010001657.1:0-15560 GCA_905397405.1 Oppiella nova | reverse complement strand
AAATATCAATCTCATCGCTGTCTACCAGTGCACTCACACACAAACCATCACCAGCACTGGTACATCATGTATTCGTAGGGAAATGTATGGCACAGGCATCTAAAAGTGCACTTTAAGAGCTTTTCCCCACCGAAAAAAATGTACTCATTTTAGTGATTCACTCCAAACGACTCATTGTTTATATAAAAAAGTACAGAATATTCTTATAATTGTCACACGAATTGAATGGGTATTATTGAAAGCACTTGTGTTTAATTTAGTATAGCTATTCACTTATAAATTGTGTGTGGGTTTATTGGGCATTCATTGTGTCCAGCACAGTTACCTAATATAGTACGCAAGCACCTAAATAAATCGGTTGAGTGCTATTTATTTTTAAAGCACTTGTTCAAAATTAATTAATTAATATCCGGTCCTGTTTTGTTACTATTTCCAATATAATAACATTCATTTAATTTAAACAATTATATTTTATAATAATTAAATATAGTATTATTAAATAACATATACTGTATTGTAAGTATTAGTATATTTATACTGATTATTTAGCTGGCATTTATGTAGGAAATCCTACAAATATCCGGGCTATTTTTAGGATTACTAAGTATACCAAGATATGTATTAATTAATTTCCTATTATATAAAATTAAAGTAATACAGTATTAAGTAATTAATAAAAATATTATGCGCACATAAAAAATATATATAAAAAGTTTAAAAAATATTTTTAATTAGATCTTGTAAATAAATAAAATTAATTGCTTAATTTTGTTATTATGCTAAATTTGATATATTAAGTTAATTTTTTGTTTACTAAAAGCGTTGATATTTCACCTATTTTTACATATAATTTACAAACTCATGGTTTCCTAACTATGCCATCAATTAATGCAATTTTCATAATTCTCTGAAATTTATATATAAATAGCAAAACTCTATTTCAATTAATTTCTCCAGCTAAAATTAGCCCAAAATTTATAATTAAAATCAAAAGTACACTTTGTTTTCGCACTACAAATAAACACAATTTGTTTTGAAGTGAAAACTCTTTTCTTAGAAACACTTTTGTATAGAAAACTGAGTTTTAGTGCCAAAAGAAAATTGTGATTCAAAAGAGGATTTGTGTTATACTTCATAGAGAAGTGCTATTTTGCAAACTATTACTTTATTTAATATTCAATATTATGATTATAGGCACTTAATTAAACAGACTTATTATTATCTAATCTATAAAAGGATTTAAGTGTGCATGCTTAAAGTTATTCGCAATCATTTTCAATACAACACAAATGCTTATAATATAATTGACGTAAAATGTTTAAAACATAAGTACATAAGCATAAATTAACAGTAAACGCAAACTTCATATACTATATGGTATTGTGTGTGCGATCACTATATTAAGACATTTAGGATATTCAAAAGTGATGTATTGCCAGCACTTGTACTTATTTTACTCATTTAAGTAAATGTTTATAACATTTACAAAACACGTATAAACTCTATAAATAAAATTGTGTTTAATATCTCCGTCACTTTAATCCTTAACATTGAATACATTGTTTCAGTTTCCAGTCTATTATGGTTTTATAACTTAATTTAATTTTTATTATAAATTATAATAAGCTTTTGAGACCAAAAAATCTAATTTAAAGTACATGTGAGGGATTAGTAGGCTTTTAATCCGATATTTCATAGCTATTTCATTGGGATATCATTAGTTAATGTATTACACTATAATTTAATATTTAATATTTATAGATCTAATGGATTAAAATATTAAATTGCAAAACAATTAATGCAAAAGTTAACAAACTTTATAAATTACTAAATATAAGATAAACGGTATTTCAATGTCAATAAATGTCAAAAACAATATGAAAAATAATATTTTACAAAATTCACAATCTACCCATAATTATGGCTATAATTAAACTGTTCATTCAATTTACGGCCAAAAACTAATTTTTTGACAACTTTTAGCCAAATGTTATCAAATGAACAGTTGTTTAAACATATAAGTATTAGGTATTCACGGCTCGTATGGAGTGATTATATTAAGAGTGAAATATTGTGCATAAAATTGATGCCTAACTGTCATGTGTTTTAACGAGAAATCCAGTTATAATTAATTACACGAAAAGTTATTATTATTAGTTTTTTGCATTCAATTTAAACACACATTTCAAAAGTGATTATAATTTGCTGTCAGAAAAAGTTTTTTAATTAAGCATTTATTACCAGAATATGAGACTAATGGCAGTGTTTATTAAAATGCAAATTTGGTTTTTGCATTCAATTTAAACACACATTTCAAAAGTGATTATAATTTGCTGTCAGAAAAAGTTTTTTAATTAAGCATTTATTACCAGAATATGAGACTAATGGCAGTGTTTATTAAAATGCAAATTTGGGCCACAATTTAGGATTATGATATGTTAAGTGTGAAATGTGATGCCAATTAGGCTTATAAGTGACAAACAATTAAAAATAATTTGTGTATATTCTCTGAATGAACTTTTTTTCGACCAAAATATACAACTTTATCCAAATTTTTGAGTAGATTTTGTTCCAGTTCAAATTTTCTTAATACTTATCATTTATTAAGGCATAAGTTTTTGTGTTATTTCAGATTTATAGTCTGTTAATATACTTATCACTTATATTTACTTTAAACACATACAACCGATAATTAATTAAATACTTAATATTTAAGTTTCAAAATATTCACAAACATAAGTTTTCATAACCTTTTCAATACATTTAACTCACATGACTACAAAAAATGATAAATGACTTCCCATTGTATACTTTCAATTTGTTTGCATGTTTTCGTACAAAAACTATAAACATGTCTAATATTAATCTCATTGTCTTTTTTTTGCATTCAATTTAAACACACATTTCAAAAGTGATTATAATTTGCTGTCAGAAAAAGTTTTTTAATTAAGCATTTATTACCAGAATATGAGACTAATGGCAGTGTTTATTAAAATGCAAATTTGGACCACAATTTAGGATTATGATATGTTAAGTGTGAAATGTGATGCCAATTAGGCTTATAAGTGACAAACAATTAAAAATAATTTGTGTATATTCTCTGAATGAACTTTTTTCCAACCAAAATATACAACTTTATCCAAATTTTTAAGTAGATTTTGTTCCAGTTCAAATTTTCTTAATACTTATCATTTATTAAGGCATAAGTTTTTGTGTTATTTCAGATTTATAGTCTGTTAATATACTTATCGCTTATATTTATTTTAAACACATACAACCGAAAATTAATTAAATACTTAATATTTAAGTTTCAAAATATTCACAAACATAAGTTTTCATAACTTTTTCAATACATTTAACTCACATGACTACAAAAAATGATAAATGACTTCCCATTGTATACTTTCAATTTGTTTGCATGTTTTCGTACAAAAACTATAAACATGTCTAATATTAATCTCATTGTCTTTACGCCAACATTCAGATTGTATTATCAGATCCATAGCTCTAAGCCGGAGATGGCGTTAACGGTGACCCCATGCGAGTCGACCATCGCTTGGAAACTATCATATTTGCCACAAAAAGGACCCAAAAATAAAGGTCTGTCCACTTGATTAAGGGGAAAGGCATCATAAAATACAACTCAATTGTTTATATATCTCTTTCTTATGTCACCTCTCTCTCTCTCTCTCTCTCTCTCGAAGCAATCACTCATTTGTTATGTCTTTTGTGTTAATATAATAAATATTTTTATGTTTTTCTCTCATATTATGACAGAACGGAAACCCCGACTCCGGCGCCGATATAAGAGAAGACACAATAAATTTATGGCCAAAAATGTCTTAAATAACGCCAAACCCTCGCTTTTAACCAACTATACGGGGAACGGGAGGCACACGTACGCCGACGTATCCACGGCCCCAGGTTTGTGCCACCAATACATACCTATCTCGACAAATATTACCGTATTTTTAGTGCCAAATAAAGTGTGAATTCTTGCGTGAAATTCCTATGCATTTCTGTCACACAATTAATTTCGTGATATATTCATGAGGTTTGAGTTATATTTGCCAACAAAACCACGAAATGATTAATGAATTAAAATGAATCAATAGATCACATGTAGTGATAATGTGAGGACAACATTGTGGTGTAAAAAATAAAGTTTTAAAAAAGTTATTTATACACAAAGTCTATGATTGATTGTATGCGGAAATAGTTTGTTAAACAAAAAAAGTAATTCTCACTAAAAATATATTTAGTCATAAATTTTAATTAATAAAAAATTATATAGAGAATAGGACCTTAAATAAATTGTCAAATTCATTGTGAAAAACAATAAATCCTTCAATTATTAAGTGATGAAAAAATTATTTCTAATTTTTATCTACCATTCACTTCAATATAAATGTCAATCAAGTAATAAAAATATGCAATTTATATATCTGAGTGTAATACAAATAATAAAACATTAGTTTTTTAGTACATTTTTAATTGCTATCATTTGTTGAACAATTTGACATGAATTCTGTTAATTATTAGTACTTTTATAGTAAATATCTTTAATAAAACTATACAATAATATCTCGCTATTGTATGAGTATAAATTATACTGTTTAATATTGTATTACTTAACTTTGTGAGACAAATTATGTATGATATGCATATTAAGTAAAGTTATAAAAATTTAAATATTAGTTTAAAATGAAGTAATTGTCCAATAGTTGGATGAATTAAATGATAATCAAAAATGAAAGTAAATTAATCGGTAAAATATTTCAATAGCTTTAGATATAATAATCCAATTAAGAATATGTTCTGAAAATATATACATATTTGATATTAATAATTATAACTATAAATTTTAACCATGCTTACTTTGAATCCTTGCCATGTATTGATACGGAATAATCTCCAGCAATAAAATCCATCCCTTTTTTGGCCCAACCTTTCCATTAATGACAACAACTATACGATTAATACAAAAAGATTTCATTAAAATATAATTTTTAAAAATAGTAATTATTTTAATATTTACTTTGATTTTCATGTGCAGTGATGTGTTGTATTGAATGGACAATGAATTCAAAATTTTATACGATTTAATGAATTGTTTGTTAAGTTGTGATGAAAAGTGAATAATTAATAGTAAGCTTAGCAACAATACAATACCAATTATTAAAAACATAAAACCAATAAACGGTATTAATTTAATAAAAACCGACTCGAAAAATAAAGCACTAATCAATACACTAATTAGTATCCAATAAATACCCAAATATTTTGACCAATAGTTACAGTTATATTCATTGATCTCTAGAGTAATATCATTCATATTATGCATTATTTTTAATAAATAGTTAATTTTATTATTATTATTTCTAAATATGCACTTTATATTATTATTAATAAATTTTAATTTCAAATTTAAATAAAATGTTATAATTATATAATAAACTAATTGCCAAATGAATATTTTACTAAAATATTTTGCAACAAGTGTCCAGATGATACTGTGTGGAAATATTATGAATATAATTTGATACATGTTTAGGTTTATAGCTAATATTGCAAATATAATTAATCCAATAATATAATATAGTAGGTCTGATAATATTTCTGTACATTTAATACATTTTTGGCTAAATTTAATTAATTTCCGGACGATATGTTTGTCGTGAATCCCAATACTAATGGGTGTTATTAAACCCGAAAGCATTGCAAATACACTCAAATCCAGAGGTTTTATACCATGAAAATAGTTATAGAGATTTAAAAGTTGTGATAATATTGTCAAGGTGCAACCGTTTATAATAATTATACATGATGGTATTCTTATTCCTGTAAAATAAGTCACATCCCCAACAATTGTATAGAAATATTGGTTTTGTTTTGGGATTATCATTAAAATAATTTGTCTTAAAGTCACAGAAATTAAGAAAATAAACACAATAATAGGTTTATTAGTGATATGTCTATTGCGGGCATTAATGGGTTTATATAACTCGAGACCAATACTGTAGAGATGAGTGCCGGCGCTTGAAATGCAAACACTTTTCGGCAAAACTTTATTCATTTTAATAGCATTTGATTTGGGATCTACTTTCATTTTGATAAAAATATAATCAAGTATAAATTGTTTTGTACAAATATAAAGCTAATTAAATGCTGTGATGTGATAACAAACTAAAAATACCATAGTAAAATAATATTAAGCAAACACTGTTGTTTAAAAGTTTTAAAATAGAGAACTATGTTATATTAAACATTAATATGCATATATCTGTAAATTAGAAAAATCATTGCATTCATATTTGGAAATACTGTAGTAGCAATTAGATGAAATTAAACCATAATAATAAAATTTCACATTATATTCATTTGTTTGGATTCTACTTTATACATGCAACTATCATTAATACCAATATAAATCCCTATTTAACTAAATTGTTATAATTATAATGAAAAAAGTTTTTCTTAGTTTAACCGAAAGTTTGTTTTATATTTTAGTATATTTTAATATTATTTCTAATTATAATTTAAATTCAATTTTTAATTTATCAGTAAAATAATTGAGTAATATTTTTGAAAAATACCAGCGTAAAAGTATACTTGACAATTTTTTCATTTATTTGTAAAATATACTTATAGTATCATAGTAAGTTGTTTATTTTTATAAATGTACCAATGTGTTTATAAATATACAAAATATAGGACTTCTTTATTTTCCTAAATTATTATATTATAGTTTTTATACAACTATAATGAATAATAATAGAGAATTTATACAATTATATTGAATAATTAAATAAGTGTCACTTGTTTTCACACAATAATTCTCATAAACTAATCATTAATTCACACAAAAAAAACTTAAACTAAACTCCATTTTCTATCCCAAAAGGCTTATACATATTGGACTTCAACTCCATGGGACGGGATGTGAGCCTCAAAATATACGTCTCGGAGCACTACCCCTACCCTCTACTACCCAACTCGGCGGACATACACGTGGACAGCATCGGCGCCCACTCCGTCACCATCTCATGGCCGGCCAGCCCTTCCGAGACCATCGCACCGGTCGACTACTGCGTCGCCATCAGCACTGACCGCAAGTTTGCCGACAACTGTCTGATGGACTCATACCTCAAAGACGCCGAAGAGTCCTATGAATTGGATTTACTGCCATCGGATGCCTCGACATCATTCACCTACTGGTGGGGCCGGACCGTCAAGAATATGCTCCGCCAGTCGCGACTGAAATCCATGGCCGACCATAAAGTACGGGTCGAGTGTGTGGCCAAAAACCGGACTCATCTGATCCATGGGTTAGACAATCGCCGCAACACTCAGTACTTTGTGGACGTCTTCGCCAGAAATACGGCCACAAACTCGACGTCTATGTATCGCACGGTTAACGTGACGCTCATCAATACGGAGCCCCTGGATGTGGTGGACAGCCTACCACTCGCTGTCCATTTAAATCAAAGCAATAATTTTACGCAACGTTTGAATTACAAGGTATTGACGGACGGGTGGACAGCGCCGGCAAAGTTGTGGCTATTTTTGCAGACCTGTTCCGGTGTGGGCACCGTTCGCATGACTGCCAGCGCCGTTACCCTACCCGACCCCAACACCACACTCCCTGTCCATACCTCTCGAGGTCAACACTTGAACCAAACGCTGTTTACGAGAAGTATCTTCTCGTTGAAGACAATGGAGATTACATTCAACGACCGAAATGTGTATCAAAACCAAAGTTTTATATCATTTGAGTTGAGCTCGAGTTTAGGCACCGATAGGTCGGCGGTGTTTATGATAAGCAATCGACACAATCGCTTCCCGTTCCCACTCCTACCCGAAGATACCCGACTCAAAGTGATGCATACATTAACGGACTGCCACTCCGTGACACTGGCCTGGAATGCCAGCCCCGACGATAAGGTCCAGTACTGTGTGTACGTACGTCCGGCACATACTCAGCACAGCGCCGGTAGTATCGCACCCATGGATAATGTCTGCGCCGATCATCGCTTGACGGAAACCGATGGTAGCGCTGAGAATGATATCGATGTCGAGGGCACCGGTAGTCTGCGAAAGGTGTTGTGTAAGAGATATCACAAGTCGTCGAAACGCAGGTTTAATAATAAGATCATTCAGTCGGTTAAGAGGCTGTCGTCGGGACAGACATACGTTTTTCAAGTGTTGGTCACCAAATACAAGGGACAGACACTGGCCTACGAGCAGGTGTGGGCCTCCACTAAACCCAAATACCAGTGCCATTAGAGTTCATACAAAAGTTTTTTTATATATCATTATCTCATTGTATAAAATATTTCTGCGATTATTATTATGAAGTGGTTTTCATTTGAATGATTTTCTCAATTATTTTGCGATTGTATTGTAAATTATTTTTTCAAAACATTTCATTGAATTAAACATTTAATCGATGGTTGAATAATCGTGTGGACAGTTGTATAGACAGTTAACACTGATTTATAATTTAAAAATAAACTGTTTGTGTATATTATATAATACGAAAAATGTTTGCAAACTATTGATTTTCATTTTAAAAAATATATTTATTTTAAATTATTATATAAAATGTTTAATACAATACATGTTTTATCATTACATTTTATTTGTATGATTTATTTGTGTTCATTTGATAAAAAAATAATAAAATTTCTCATTAGATACCTATTATTTATTAAAATCTTTTGCAAATAATTTAATAATTTTAAATATCAGTACCATTACTAACTAGTTATGAGTCTAATGTGTTGTAATATTTAAATTTAATGATAGGAAAAATAATTTATATTTTATAATATTTTAATAGTTTTATATATAATAATCCAATTAATAATATATTCTAAAAATAGAAATATAATAATAAAATCAGTATTAAATAAAGTGTATCGTAATATTTACACGTACTGTACCTTAAATCCTTGCCATCTATTGATCCGGAATAGTCTCCAGCAATAAAATCCATCCCATTGTTGGCCCAACCTTTCCATTAATAACAGCAGCTATTGGTTTGAAATATAAATTTAAATATAATTAATAATATAATTAATTAATAGAAATTAAATAATACTTTGATTTTAATATCAAGACATTTGTTGTATTGAATGGACAATGAATTCAATATTTTATACGATTTAATGAATTGTTTGTTAAGTAGTGATGAAAAGTGTATTATAAACAATAGGCTTAAGAAAAGCTCAATGCACATAATGAATAAAAAATATCTAATAATAATTTGAACAGATATTACTATAAATATCATAATGCTTATCAACAAGCTAATTAATATCCAATAAATGCCCAAAAATATTGACCAATAGTTACGGTTGTATTCATTGACCTCGAGAAAAATTTTATTATATTTTCTTATGCTTTGATAAAACTCTGTAATTTTAATTAAACTTTTCATTTTGACATTTATTGATTGAATTTTTAAAGTTAAATAATATGTGATAATAGTGTAATAGACTAATTGCCAAATTATTATGTTATTCATATGTACGCCTAAAAGGGTCCAGATAAAACTGTGAGGAAATGTTATGAATATTATTTGAAAAATAGTTTGATTTCTTGATAATAATGTAAAAGTGATAAACCAATTCAAATACCAAAATACCTTTGATAATAATTCAGTTAATTTAATAGACTTTTTGCTAAATTTAATTAATTTCGTGACAATATGTTTGTCGTGAATCCCAACACTAATGGGTGTTATTAAACCCGAAAGCATTGCAAATGCTCTCAAATCCCGAGGTTTTATACCCCGACTATAGTTATAATAATTCAGTGATTGTGATAATAATGTGATAACAATACAAACAATAATAAAAATAGACGTTGGGATTCTTGCTCCAGTAAAATAAGCAAGGTCACCAAATATTGTATAGAAATACTGATTTTGTTCAGGAATAATAACTAAAATAATAAGTCGGAAAACACAGAAAATCATTAAAATTGTTATAAAAATCGGATGACAAGTGATATGTCTATTGCGGGCATTAATGGGTTTATATAACTCGAGACCAATACTGTAGAGATGAGTGCCGGCGCTTGAAATGCAAACACTTTTCGGCAAAACTTTATTCACTTTAATAGCGTTTGATTTGGGATTGACTTTCATTTTAATTTTTCACTTCATTATATATAACTTTCAATACTGTAGAGATGAGTGCCGGCGCTTGAAATGCAAACACTTTTCGGCAAAACTTTATTCACTTTAATAGCGTTTGATTTGGGATTGACTTTCATTTTAATTTTTCACTTCATTATATATAACTTGGTTATATTTAATTAGATTACAATTCAGAATAATTCGTATATATTTTTTAGACAATATAATAGTTTATATTAGTATCTGATTCTAACAAGCAAGTAACATATTAACTATAAATATTATAATATCATTATTGTTTTTATTAAGCACAATATAAATATGAATATACAATACTGTATTCAGAATACATATAATAATAATTAATATATATTTGAAATTATTGTTTAGTTATAATTATTCCGAAAATAGACTGTAAAAGTAGATATTGAATAAAAATTACAATGTATAACTTATTTAATGATATTTCATTTAATGATTATCTGTACTTAATAATACAGTACTAAAAATTATTAATTAAATAATAGTCTCATAATAATATACCATTTCATTAAATTCATTTGTTTAAATAGCATATTAATATTATAATTAATAGTAGTATATAATGATAAATAAATAAATTATTATTATTATAACGATCGTTCATATTTATTAATACTTATCATTTATTAAGACATAGATTTTTGTGTTATTTAAAATTTGCATTCTGTTATAAGTTATAACTTATAACTTACCACTAATAATAAATAATTACAAACAACAATTAATTAAATACTTAATATTGACAATAAACATATTTAAGATAATCAGTTTAAAAATATTCACAAAAATATTATAAAATTTCAATACATAAAAACACAATACAATACAGGTACATCATGTTTTATTATTACATTTGATTTGTATGATTTATTTGTGTTCATTAAATGAAAAATTATAAAATCTCACATTAGATACATACAGTATTATTAATTAAAATTATTGAAAATACTTTAATAATTTTAAATATAGTAAACCAATGAGACAAATGTTCTGCAATATATTGAAATAATTAATTACTTATAATTTACAAGTTATACATTTTAGATACATTATTATACAAATAAAAACTGAATTTGAAAAATACCTTAAATCCTTGCCATCTATTGATCCGGAATAGTCTCCAGCAATAAAATCCATCCCTTTTTTGGCCCAACCTTTCCATTAATGACAGCAACTATTGGTTTGAAATATAAATTTTAATATAATTAATAATATAATTAATTAATAGAAATTAAATAATACTTTGATTTTAATATCAAGACATTTGTTGTATTGAATGGACAATGAATTCAATATTTTATACGATTTAATGAATTGTTTGTTAAGTTGTGATGAAAAGTGTATTATTAAGAGTAAGCTTAAGATGAATTCAAAACAAATAATGAATATAAAATATCTAGTTATAATTTGAACAGATAACACAACAAATATAAAAATGCTTATCAACAAGCTAATTAATATCCAATAAATGCCCAAAAATATTGACCAATAATTACGGTTATATTCATTGATTTCCAGAAAAATCTTATTATATTTATTTATCATTAAATAAATCTCTCTAATTTTAATGATACCTTTCATATTTAGATTTATTGATTGAATTTTTAAACTTAAATAATATGTGATAATAGTGTAATAGACTAATTGCCAAATTATTATGTAATTCCCATATCCGGCTAAAAATGTCCAGACAATACTGTATGGAAGTGCTCTGAATATTATTTGGATAAAGGTTTGGTTTATTGATAATAATGTAAACATGATAAACCAAATCAAACAATTACACACTTTTAATGATAATTCAGTTAAAGTAATAGACTTTTTGCTAAATTTAATTAATTTTGTGACAATATGTTTGTCGTGAATCCCAACACTAATGGGTGTTATTAAACCCGAAAGCATTGCAAATACTCTCAAATCCTGAGGTTTTATACCCCGACTATAGTTATAGTAATTCAGTGATTGTGATAATAATGTGATAACAAAGCTACCAATAATTAAAATAGATGTTGGGATTCTTGTTCCAGTAAAATAAGCAAGGTCACCTAATATTGTATAGAAATACTGATTTTTTTCAGGAATAATAACTAAAATAATTTGTCGAAAAAGACATAAAATTGTTAAAATAAATATAAGAATCGGATGACAAGTGATATGTCTATTGCGGGCATTAATGGGTTTATAAAACGAGAGACCAATACTGTAGAGATGAGTGCCGGCGCTTGAAATGCAAACACTTTTCGGCAAAACTTTGTTCACTTTAATAGCATTGGATTTGGGATTGACTTTCATTTTTAATACAGAAAATATATAATTAGTTTACAATTTAGAATGAAATATATTTTCCAGAAAATTTACTAGTTTACATTAGTAAAAGTACAATATATATTCTACTGTACACTATAGTATCATATAAACCATTAATATTGTATTATCATTATTATTGCGTATATATTTCATATATTAAAATTTGTTAAAAACATGTTTTTAAAATTAAACACAATAATATTATGAATACTTATAATAATAATTAATATTTCAGAAATTTATTAAAAATAATATATAATAGACATTTAATGTTTTTATTAAATTAGAAAATAGACTATAAAATACATATTTTAAAAAATGATACCTTATTTAAATAATAATATTATTTAATGTTTATCTGGACTTATTAATACGTAAAATTATTGAATAAATAATAGTCCCTTGATAATATAGCATTTCATTAAATTCATTTGTTTAATAATATAATTTATATATGGTATAATAATATTTTATATTGATTTAGTGCTGGCTCATGTAGTTTGTTAGCTGAATAATTTTCACATTACTAATATCACTGCCAATATAAGTGATTTAGTATTATCAGATTAAAATGTCAACAAGATAAATTTTCATAATAAATTTTTATTAATAAAATAAAAAACATTTTCGCCTCAACTCTCTTAGTGGCTCCGGTAGTGGTCGAGCGCCTGTAGATACTTAACCAGATATACAATAAGTTAAATTAATATTATTTATATGTTTTATTTATTAAATAACATAAATACTACAACCAATAGACTTACTTTAGACAACAATAATAATTAGATTTTATAATATTTTAATAGTTTTATATACAATAATCCAATTAATAATATGTTCTGAAAATAATTTATATTTAATAATAAAATCAATTATATTTTTTATTGTTATTTCAAACATACCTTAAATCCTTGCCATCTATTGATCCGGAATAGTCTCCAGCAATAAAATCCATCCCTTTGTTGGCCCAACCTTTCCATTAATGACAACAACTATACGATTCGTATATAAAAAGTAAAATACTGTAAAACCTAATTATTTGCTACAAATACTTATTTATAAGTAATTAAATCATACTTTGAATTTAATGTGCAGCGATTTATTAAAATTAATAAAAAGTAAATTCAATATTTTATACGATTTAATGAATTGTTTGTTAAGTTGTGATGAAAAATGTATTATAAAGAGTAGGCTTAAGAAAAACTCAAAACAGATAATGAATATAAAATATCTAGTTATAATTTGAATAGATAACACCATAAATAACAAAATGCTTATCAACAAGCTAATTAATATCCAATAAATGCCCAAAAATATGGACCAATAGTTACGGTTGTATTCATTGGTTTCCAGAAAAATCTTATTATATTTTCTTATAATTAGATAAAACTTATTAATTTTAATAATACTCTTCATATTTAGATTTATTGATTGAATTTTTAAACGTAAATAATATGTGATAATAGTATAATAGACTAATTGCCAAATTATTATCTGATTTATATATGCGCCTAAAAGTGTCCAGACTATACTGTGTGGAAATGCTATAAATATTATTTGGATAATGGTTTGATTTATTGATAAAAATGTAAATATGATAATCCAAATCAAATACCAAAGTACTTTTAATGATAATTCAATTAATTTAATAGGCTTTTTGCTAAATTTAATTAATTTGGTGACAATAAGTTTGTCGTGAATCCCAATACTAATGGGTGTTATTAAACCCGAAAGCATTGCAAATACTATCAAATCCCGAGGTTTTATACCCCGACTATAGTTATAATAATTCAGTGATTGTGATAATAATGTGATAACAGTACTAACTATAATAAAAATAGATGTTGGGATTCTTGTTCCAGTAAAATAAGCAAGGTCACCAAATATTGTATAGAAATACTGATTTTGTTCAGGAATAATAACTAAAATAATAAGTCGGAAAATACAGACAATCATTAAAATTGTTATAAAAATCGGATGACAAGTGATATGTCTATTGCGGGCATTAATGGGTTTATATAACTCGAGACCAATACTGTAGAGATGAGTGCCGGCGCTTGAAATGCAAACACTTTTCGGCAAAACTTTATTCACTTTAATAGCNCACTTTTCGGCAAAACTTTATTCACTTTAATAGCGTTTGATTTGGGATTGACTTTCATTTTAATTTTTCACTTCATTATATATAACTTCGTTATATTGAATTAGATTACAATTTAGAATAATTCGTATATATTTTTTAGACAATATAATAGTTTATATTAGTATCTGATTCTAACAAGCAAGTAACATATGAACTATAAATATTATAATATCATTATTGTTTTTATTAAGCACAATATAAATATGAATATACAATACTGTATTCAGAATACATATAATAATAATTAATATGTATTTGAAATTATTGTTTAGTTATAATTATTCCGAAAATAGACTGTAGAAGTATATATTGAATAAAAATTACAATGTATAACTTATTTAATGATATTTCATTTAATGATTATCTGTACTTAATAATACAATACCAAAAATTGTTAATTAAATAATAGTCTCATAATAATATAATATAGCATTTCATTAAATTCATTTGTTTAAATAGCATATTAGTATTATATATTTTAATAGTTTTATTTACAATAATCCAATCAAACAAATGATCTGAAAATAAATTATATTTAGTATTTAAATTAATCATATTTTTATAAATCTATACAGCATAAAATAATAAACTAATTTCCAAATTATTATAATCTTGGCACTTTTTCGAAAAACATAATTAAGTCGTAAAATAAAAGTTTTTATTATAAACAAAAACCATTAATTTAATGAATAAACTTTCGCACAATACATAAGTCTAAACTAAATCACAAAACATTGTCATAAACTTTATAATACTTTCGGATCTCATCGTCACTTAAACCCAAATGCTTTAAACCGCTCAATGGCTGCAACTCTTGAGGGAAACCCATCTCCTGACGCCTACCTCCGAGTCTCACAGGAATCGCATCCTCGGCCACGAACTCAGTCAACTCGGATCGTGAGATAAATTTAATCCTTTTCTTGA
>CAJPVJ010001656.1:0-15561 GCA_905397405.1 Oppiella nova | reverse complement strand
ATAACATTTTGAGTTTTAAAATTTATACAAAAATGTGTTTCTAACTTTTTAACCATGTGTCCTAGAATAAATCTGAATAGTGCGTTGGAAAGAGCACAAAAAAGTAGTCAAGATCAGTTATTAACCTTCACTTGTATTTCACTATATACTAATTATATTAAGGTAATAATAAAAATAAAATTCAAAGACATGGTTAAAGGTAAATTAATAAAATTAATTTTGTAAATTGCTAAATTATCATTAATGTTAATAACTTATCTTGACTACTTTTTTCTGCTCTCTCCAACGCACTATTCAGATTTATTCTAGGACACATGGTTAAAAATCTAGAAACATTTTTGTATAAATTTTAAAACTCAAAATGTCATATGAATCGCATTTTTATTTGAAACAAAATGGTGTTGGAATATCGAAAATAGCAATAGAAATGACCAAGATACTGAGGTTTTAATATAAACCGAGATTTGAGTAAATTACGAAAAAATCAAGAAATACCCCATGTATTTCCAATTGCAAAATGTGGATTAATTTTGAAATTAAATTACTCTGTTAACCTGGTAGATTTATATGGCAAATAGTATACCATTAGATTACGTGATTATCCTGCTACAATTCAGTGGAAACAGATTAAAAATCGGATAATCCATTCAAAAACTATTCAAATATTACCTTTAATAGATAGAAGCTACCATATACTGTATGTTTCTTATGAATAATTATGAGTTCAAGGAATTGATCGTTAATTTTATTTTCAATCATATTTTGTTATTGAATTTATTAAAATAATTTACTCGATGTATTAATTTTGTAATTAAAATTAAATTTTTAAAAATTAAATGCCTAGTTTAAAGCCTTTGTGACAATATGAATGTCAATGGAGTAAATATATAAATAATTGAATACTAATAATTAAACATTTGTAAAATAGCTATGTAAAAATAATTAATTAAAGCCTTTTTAAAATTAATTACACTTTATAAAACATACGGGAAAATTATAAAATAATTTACAGGTTTTTATAATTTAATTTAACACTTAACTGGAAACAATAATAAATAAGTTATTATGATTTTTATCAATATCAGGCACACTATATTTGTAAATATTTTATTATTATGTAAGTTTTATTAAAACATATTTTAAATTATAAATATTATAATTAATTTTTAAGTTATTAACTATTTACAAAATTATCATGGCTATGTTAATTATGTACTGTACTTAATTTTTAAATCATTAATCAATTTAACATATATCTAGATATTATTGGCCTTTCCACTCACGCTGGTGACCCTGACCCATTTGTGTCACTAATTATACGCAAGGAGCTCATGGATAGATTATTGCCAAACACCCAGGCCGAAATCGACAAATATTGCAATGATGAACAACATGTATTAACTGACAAAGGGTATTTGTTATTTGTAAATAATTAGTTTTTAGTTTATATTTTTTGTATACCTAAATATTAGTTACCTCAATGTTTTCATTTATGTATTTTTTGTTACTTAGCCAATAAACTAACCATGCTATTTATTTTTAATCTCTATTATTTCATTAAATTATACGACCAGGTTCAAATTTGAGTTTTTTCAGTCCGGCCTGAAATGGGCTAAGACCTTGAAATCAATGATCCAGGCGGTAACGATTAAGTCGTTTAACCCTGTTATGGCCAAAGTCGGGTTTCAGGGTATTTGAAAATTTCCTAATCCGTTGAAACTGTCCCTGGAGTTAAACTCACAATACAATGCTACACGCACAATTATCAACGATTTACTGGGGTTTTTAGCCAAAGCTACTGATAAGGGTAGCGACCTCGGTACAGTATTGTGGTATGGGCTATAGGTTTAAAAATTTTACGTGCCTGTGCAAGCAAACTGTAAACTTAAGTAGTTCACTTAAAACAAAGTTGATCATAGTTATCTGTGATATGAAAATAAACCCGGGATCATGGCTTGCATATGAATTTAAAGATTTTTCATTGCTTGCGAGTAAACATAAAAGTTAAACTAAAAATCTTGAAATTTATATGCAATCCATAATCCTGGGTTTATTTTCACATATATATTTTACTTTAAATATTTTAGTTTACAGTTTGTACCCACAATCATTATTAAGTAATTATTAAATAATTATTTATTTCATAATAGCGCGTGTAGAAGTACCATGAATCAAGTATTAGCATTATATAAGAATCATCCTGATGCTTTTAATTATACTTCCATGAACTCCGAGGGAACTTTTATATTATTTGACAATTTAGATAAGTTATATAAATCTAAACCAGTTCAATTGTGCAATTTTACAAATGAACACCAATACGCTGGACCTACTAAATACAATTCCACTTTTCTGGCAATCTTGTCCATGGTTAACAAAGTAACGCCCAAGTAGCTCGTTTATTTATATAAATAACTTAAAATACTGAATGCAGTTTAAATAATTTTTGAAACAAAATGTACACAGTATATTCATGAAAAATCTTTAAATTATCACTATAATAAATTATGTTAAATTGTATCATGAGTGTAATATACATGTTGTGTATTATCGATAATTGTTATAAACATATTTAATTTCTGATTTGGTTAATAGTGCTATCTTGAAACATTTATTATATGTTATAATTTATAAACTCAAGCAAAAGCACAAATATTGATACACTAGACATTATTCCCAGTGCTACAAATAAATCTTTTATAAACATTAATTCAATACACCTATCTTGGTTATTTAATTTTAAGTAATTTTTTGTTAAATTATCATTTGTTTGAAGGTGCCTGCTTAACTTTTTATGTCCAACCAGATTAATATGAACATCATACATATCTAGGCAATGATATATAATACCCGATTCTGTGAGCTTTTTTAATCTAGATCAAAAATTTCAAAAATGAATATAAATTAGTCTAGCATATTAATTTAGTAAACTTACATTATCATCAAGTAAATTATGTTTAGGCGATTATTTGACTTGGCTACTGGAAAAGTGACGTATATTGGATAATATTGTTCCTTGGCGATTTGAAAATTATATATAAGGTTCTCCGATTGGACTTTACGTGCGTTATAGCCATCCCTAATAAATGCCATTTTTCTATCAAAAATATCGTTTTTGATATCCTTTTTAAATAAAATAGAAATGAATATTAACTTTGTAACGTGGTAATTTAATGAGTTTAATTAATACATTTACCTCATTTGCCTCTGGGTCACCAGTAATTATCCGGTTATTATCGGATAATATCTTAAGATATGGATCTGTAATAGGATTTTCCTTAAGGGCACCGGTAACCCACGAGTCAAGTGGATAGACCACGCTTATTTCCGAGTCAATCAACTCTTGCATGGTATTAATCACTTTAAATTCTTGATTAATGATTGAATGCAAGATGTTACTGCTAAAACTGTATGATAGTACCAGGCTCATTATACTCCACAGTGAAAATAGTAAATTTAATTTCTTATTAACATTTTGTCGGATTAATGGCGCGATTAGTTTAAATATCGTACAACTTAAGTAGATTTTGCCATGGTGTATTTTATTAACGCAATTATAATAAATAGTGAGCACAATTATAGCTATAATAATATTTAGCCAGATCATGAAACCAAATCCTTTCAATATAAGTAGCAAGTTTGTTTTTTCGAGATAACCCGCTGAAAGGATTACCAAGCTATAGTCAGTATTAAACCACTGACCCTGACCAAATTTGTATAGTTCAGTAACGAGGCCCCAAGGGTTTAATGCCATATCAATATGCTATTTAAATATACATAAAAATTATTTTCAAAAAATTATCTTGATTGAATGCTCTTACTGAATTAGCCCGCATAAATCCACTGATCTCAGTCCAATAAGCATGCACAATTAAAGTTACATTGAATCTTTCTAATATTGCGTCTAATACAACCCTTTCGTAGTGATAGTAGCAAATATCCTTGATGAAATTTTTCAATAAAGTATAATTTTATAAAATATTCAATATATTTGAGCATACTTACTTTCCACATGCGAAATATTGTCAATGTTAAGTTTGATTCGACATTGCCAATTCTGTGAACACTACGCGAGTCATTACAATATATTTTGCACCGTGTTAAAATATTATCCATATTTTATAAAATTAAAATGTTGTATATATTTAACCTAAAATAATTATATTATATTTATACGCTTGCTTTAAATTAGGTTATCCTAAATTCATTATATGTAAATCAAATCAATTAGAAAACCTTTATAAAATAATGTTGAATAACATTAAATACTAATTTATTAATATACGATTTGTTAAATGACATTTATGAATTATTAATATGATTGATGATACTGTGTGTAACATGCACTGAATGAATGTTATAGATAATTTAGCTAATTTGATATGTTGTAGTAAAATAAAAGTAATATTTCCATTTTACTTTATACAGCATATTAATACAGTATATAAAAAATTATAATTATCTTAATCAGTGTAAAATTACTATTTGGTGTTACAGTTGCATTTATAAATTAGCATTAATATCAATAAAATAATATCAAATATTACTCGTGATTTACATTAAAATATAATAAATTTTATAAATAACTTTCATATGATTTTCCTTATGATTTAAATAAATTGATTTCCAATTCATTAGTCTGTAATATGTTTTGAATAATTTAACCCTCATTGAATGCATTAGACTTTTCGTATTTATTTAAATCTGAAAATAAAAATATTAATAAATTATAATTAAATATTATTTTAATACCATTAATTTGTTGTATTTTAATTGCATATATTTTGTCGTCATTTTTATTTTGAATATTATATACAGTTCCGAAACCACCCGATCCTGTTTTTTAATTCAACAAATGTGTTGTTATAATAACTTTCTTTTAGGTTTATTGTATTGTATGTTATTTGATATTTATTAGCAAAATAATCGCAAAAATTAATATATTTTGTTTCATTTAATTTGTTGGATTCACCGAGCTCATATATTCTGTTATCTTTTAAAAGAGAACAACACTTTGTCCTATTGTATGAATCTAATTGATATAATCGTTTAATTTTATGATTTTGTTTCATTTTCATAATTTTATTTAATTTTCTGTTCCTTTTGAAATAATATAAAAATCCATTATTTGTCAGAAAATATACCGAGAATACATTCATGATTCCTTGATATATTACACAAACATCTTTAATATCAGTTAATGTGTACAATTGTGGGCTTGATATGTCACGATCGGACATATTATGTGCCAATTGATTGTCTCTATTGTATCCCCAACTGAACACAAGTCCATCCGATGTTATGGCAAATGAAAAATCACCATAGCAATCTATTGTTTTGATTTTATGATTGTTTTCAAATTGCACTTCAATTGGTTCACTAATATTATCACTCGTATGTCCACAACCTATTTGACTACTATTATTCCCACCCCATCCATACACCTGTCCATTGGCGTTGAGGGCCAGGGAGTGATTATAACAACAACTAATTTGAATTATATTTTTCTCATTAAAAAACGAGATTTTCATTTATGTTGAATAAACCACATCCGGTGTAACAACTCTGCCTAACTGTCCCATATAATTATGACCCCAACTATAAACATGATTGACATCATTGATAGCCAGCACAAAATCATCGCCATTAATGAATTGTTGAATGTTTTGATGACTCACTTCAGGTATAGGTTGTGGTGTCTGGACGGGTGTGTTGTGACCCAAACCAAGACATCCGCCATTATTACTGCCAAACCCATAGACGGTGTCGTGTTTTGTAACAAATAATACATTTTGTTCTATATCAAAATCATTGAAAACGTGTAATAAAATAATCTCTTGTTTCTTATTTTCTGGTATTATATCACAAACTGTAAACTTATTCCAAATTGATGACATTTTTAAATTAATTTTAATTTTATTTATAAATGATAAACATTTAAATAAAAGTTAGCAATGTCTTATATTATTATAACATTTTAATAAGTTATGTGTTATTTAATCTACTACATTATCTGTTTTTAAAAACAATTGTTTATAAATTATGTTTGAAAAATATCATTAAAAATTATAGTAAATATAAACAATTTAGAGCATAATATTTAGAAGTTGTTTAATTAATTATACCTAAAATATTTATATAAATTTTGAATATATATGAATTAAAATTATTATACAAACATATAAAAGGTAAAAAATATTTAATTTAAAATATTACAATATTTATGAATACACCGTAATATTAATGATAATGTCTATAGAAATCAAATAGTGATAGACTTTTATATTTCAATTAGTTACATGAAATAAATCTTATAGTAATTTAATACAATACACTATATTTTCATTATTTCTTATCAAATCTAGTTTTACTTTGTTATATGACTAACATTTCAAGTGAAACAATATCACAATTACCATGACACTATTGACACTATTATCACCAGAGGTCTCACTCCATTACTCATACATTGGTTCCCTACTTATAGACAGACACTACTGAATGTAGACATAAACAGGTGTTTAGTATATCGCAGTAATTGTGATGAAACTATGGTCTGCACGACATAAACATATTGCAGACATCAATGAACACGTGATTCAAGGATTAATTGTCCTGGCTTCACTTCACTGTCATATAAATTAATATTTATATCAATAAACTAATATGAAATAAAACTCGCGATTTATTTAAAATTATAATAATTTTAATAACAACTTCCTTATGATTTAAATAAATTTCCAATTCATTAATCTATAATATGTTTTGAATATTTTTACATAGAAAATCTTATGATTACTATATAATATTGAAATTTTAAATTTTATTCATGTTTGATAATAAATTGTTTATTAATACCTACTGCGATGGCTGCATACGTTGAATATTAGGATCGGAAACTGATTCATATATAACATTAGTAGAGGTTTCGTACGACAAGTATAATAAACTTATTTTATACATTAAATAAATTATAATAGGGTATCATTTTCAATTAATTTGTTAATTTTATAAAAATGTTGCTAACTTAGTTGAGTTAATATTGCTTACAATACTATAGTGGGTTTGAGTTGATGAGTTTTAAGGTATTATGCAAATGTAATAATAAGACAATGGCAATAACAACAAATCAATAAATCTAATTAATTAAATCGTTTTCAATAATGATTTTAGTATATGCTTTATATTAATACTAAAAAGGGTATAAAATATTATGATTTTTATAAGATTTATTTATTAAAAAATTAATGTATGTATTATGTGTTACACCCAGATAAATATTACAAATACTATGATTAAATTTAAAATGTATTTTCATTTTGAAAGTAATCCTATTAGTATTTTTATTAGTATAAATATGCATTACAATGAAGCTATTAACTTTTTAATGTAAATGCACCGGTATGTATAAAAGTAAAACAATTAAAATCAACCAGGTCATATGAATACGGTAAGTTTTCAGTTATTAAAACTTTGCCAGTTCAGTATGACTTATGCGTTGCTAATTATATTAATTATTAATACCAACATACATTTAATAATTGCAAAACATGATTGTATAACTTTTCATGAAAATGATTATAAGTTTAATTACACATCACAAGTGAAAAATATGACAGTTACAATTCAACCGGCGTTTACAATGCCGTACGTAATACTTGACCAAGTTAATATATCCAACATAGTATACACAAAAGTATGTGGCCCATTATTATCGCTGGTACTTGAGCTTGCTAAACGCGAAAAGTTTTGGTACGTTATACATATGAATTAAATTTAAAATATAGCAAGAATATTTTATTTTGAATAGATTGGAAAAATATTTATAAATTAATATATTTAAACATATTTACTTATTTTTATGCAGGGTACATTTTATTCGACCAGCGATAAGTGCCATGGATGGGTTAGAAATGTTATCAACTGACCCACCAGATATATTACTTTTAGCAATGGACTTCATTGGTCATAAAGTGTATTTAACTGATGTGGGCTTAAAATACACACATACTACCCTGGTTGATTTCGAAGTAAATAGCCACATTGCATATAGAATTTACCCTGGTAGAAAGGATATGTTTGAATATTTCAAAAATATGGATAAATATATAACATTGTGCATAATATTATGTTCAATAGTAGTCACATTAGTCCTAACATTAATTGAAGCAAGCAAATTTAATTCAATCATAGACATATTCAAGATTTATATGAAAATACTATTTGATATTATGACGGCATTATTTTCATCAAACTCACCCTCGTTAAATAAAACATACACGATTACTTTTCATTATAAATTGTTAATAATAACCTGGTTAATCGGTTCGTTAATCCTATGGCAATACACATTTAACATGATAATGGACGTTATGATAAAATCTGTACCTGATCAACTAATAGACTCGTGGTCAGATTTATACCGCGATTCAAATGTGTTGATTATAGCTCAGGGCTCAGATCCGATGACAGTTTTCAAAAGTTTCAAATAGGCGCATGGCCAAAAATTTTAATCAAAGGATAGTGTCATTTGTTTACGAAGATTATGGTAAACCGGAATTTATTGACAAATTGGTGAATGGACTTTCCAACGGATGTTTGGCGTATATTATGAACAAAATTACCCTGATATACCACTTAATGTACCTAAATGACAAACTAATGAAATACAAAGATAGCAACTTTAGGAATAGATTACATGTTTCGAAAGCTGGTGGCTATACCCAGGGATATTTAATGCCGGTGTCAACTAGGCTGAATAGGGAGTTCCTTATTAAACTTAATACTATGTAAGTAAATAAAAAATAAAATAATTTTATTAAACTAAATTATAAAAGCCACTGCGTTCAAATCAATTATAAAAATTTCAAATTAGCTTGACATATAACTAATTCATGAAAATTAATTTACAGTTTTGATTTAATGAATAACAAAATAATTTAATAAATTAGGTGATTAATAGTAAATTTTATAATTATTATTAATTAGCTTGCTCATATTTATCTAGGATAACACGAACTCGTGAAAATGGTTTGTATAGCAAATGGATGTCATATAACAAAATAATTTAATAAATTAGGTGATTAATAGTAAATTTTATAATTATTATTAATTAGCTTGCTCATATTTATCTAGGATAACACGAACTCGTGAAAATGGTTTGTATAGCAAATGGATGTCAGATACTCTTAACTTTAATGGTAGTTGTGGCAACCATTTATTTATGACCAAGTCAACAAAACGCCAATGCGAATTCAGCGAAATTCACCTAGAACAAATAGATGGCATATTTTATTTGTACATGATTTATATGTTTGTGTGCGTGGTGGTTATAGCAACTGAAATTAGTCTACCCAAATATTTACAGTCACCAGTTTAAAAAACTCCACACGTGTATGAATTAACCGTAATGACTAAAACAATGTATGTAGATCATTGTTTGTATGTTGATTATAGATTCTAATATTATTCAAAATATTAAATTTTGTAAAATAGTGTGTTTTAGTTGAATAATAATTTTTGTAATAAATATTGTTAATAAAATTGTTAAAAATAAATTTTCCTATACATTTAACTCACAGCTAAACTCATATGCAGCACACAAACATACCCTCAAATTCATGTCCGAGTTATCATCGAAATCACTCATAAAAGTCGTCGGGTATTGACTACACGTGAGGTCCAAGTCGTCGGCGAAATCATTTGTGTCACGAGAAGCGCAGAATCACAGTTCGCGGAGTCACTCGAGTCCACGGAATTGCTGTCAAACTCCTTATCGGATGTACTGATTTGGTGGACCAATGAGTTGCGCCTCTTATCGGTACTGTCGGCCCCTCGCAGATGAAGGACTACCGCCCCTGTTGTGGGAACAGCTGTTGCGACAAATACTGACGATACAAATGCCGCTTACGGAGAGCGAGGACGTGGGCGACGGCGATAACAGCGTGAACTCCAACTTAGAGCTGACCACCGGTTCGGCGAACTACACCCTCTTCTTGGCTTTGGGTTCGTCGGAACGGGTGGACGACGACTGCGACTCGTGTTTATGGATAATACCCTTCAGTTGGCGGTCGAAACTATAGTCAATCGCCCAAATCGTTGACCACTTTGGGACTCCTATCGGCTCGTAGTACTCGCGCTCTTTGATGGTCTTTAGATACATTGATCCGCGACTGAACAGCGAGTGGCCAATAATGGGATTCATATTTAGTTATAAAGTATGCTTATAGATGTGAATGGATTGAACGCAAAAAATATATGTGATAATTTTTATAGATTTTTATCCCTTTTATAGTCAAAATGTTTTGACCTAAAGTCCACACAATTTGGAGTCAGTTTTTGTGAATCCATTGGTTGACTACAAAACCTAACGAAAGGAATTAAAAGTGACACCATTTCTAAGAATTGAAATACATTTGTATGGAATTGGAGTCAATTCATGGATATATTAATATAACTTTGAGAATAAATGCGATCATTTCGCACATTATCGCTTAAACTGTAATAATTGACAAAAATAATTAATTGCAACTATTTTTAAAATTATTTTATTTATACTAAAATACAAATAAACTTTAGGTTTCACTACAAATCTCTTCGTCTAATTCATCGGTCAAAGCAATCACTTTATTATCACTAAACCCTTCCTCATCGTCACCAGTGATGGTCATAGCATTCACTTTACCGGAAATGGCGCTCATATCCGGCAATTTAATTGTCTCCCAAACATAGTCCACAAAAGTGACCGATTGTTGCAATAGATTCAATCGATTCAATCGACTCATATGTCTGTCATTATATATGGCATCAGTTACTCGACCTTTGCCTTCAGTTTCGGAGTTTTAAGCGACTCTTTTGCAAGTATTTTGTGGACAATGGCTTTGAGGACACGTTGAGCGCAGATATTATATAATGCTTGCTATTAGTGTTCAATGCGATCGAGTAGTCCAGTATATATGAGTTTTTAAATGTCATTGATCAATTATTCATATGACTCATGATACTGTGTATAACATGTACTAAATGACGTATGAATGATAATTTAGCTAGATTAATATGCTATAATAAAATAAAACTAATACTTTTACTCTAATTTGTAGATATAAATTAGTATTTAAATCAATAGACTAATATTAAATATTATATTACTCGTGATTTATATAAAGGTATAATAAATCTTATAAATAACTTCCTTATGATTTCTTTTATGAGTTAAATAAATTGATTTCCAATTCATTAGTTTATGATTAATTTTAATTATTTTTAGTTGACATATCTTATGATCACTATATTATATTAATTAAATACATTGGAAAAAAGTTAAACAAATTAATCAACTTTACATTATTATATACAATAATCAATTTTAAATATTATTTTTCTGTATTATAAAAAAACTTTATTTATAATAAATTTTGGGCAATATTTAATAATTCAAATTATTTCAATATATTTTTGAGTTTATTGTTTAAGTTTATCCAGAATATTATATCTTAAATCACTGCACTTATTATTTAAATCTATATAATTTAAGGGATATAATAATTACAATTTAACTTTCTCAACTAAATGTTACACCCATCTTGCACATTTATATACAAACATTAAACATTAAATAAATTATTTCCAATATGAATCCCACAAATGAAATACAGAAACAAATTTTATAAATAAGTTTTTGATAAATTGCAATCAATAAATTGTTCATGGCTGTGTAATTTTAATTATTTTGAGCCAATTTGTATAACCCAGCAATGGATTATACATTAATATATGCAGGCTAATTTTTTTCTACCCAAAATAATGTGGATATTATAATTATTTTAACACTGATAATTACTACGGTATTAATACAACCAGCCTCACTTTGATCTAATCTAAACTAGACCTTTAATCTAAACATTTAAATAAAAATAATTTAATATAATATATTGTATTTAATATATGGATGAATTGATTTATGCCATGTTATATTTAGTTTTATTAGAATCTATTAAATCTTCGTATAAATTCGCTTACAATATATAAAATTAAAAATACAAATATAAATAAAACATGTATTATAAGTTTGTACAAATACGTTTCAGTGGTGGTTCATAATCCGATAAAACAGTATCAATGTCATTTAATGTGGGCAACACATATTGTAATAAATTATAAAATATATTATTTTGATTTTTAAGATTAGTTAATATGGTTTCTAAATTTCCATCATTTGCCACAATATACCTATCAATAGACCATTCATTATATTTATCCAATACTTGCTTACATTCAGGTCTTGTATTAAATTTCTGAGCAAACATTGAATCCAATTGTGTTTGCAATTCAACTATCGGTTTGTTTATCATGTGATATTTCGTTGAATAATCTTTTAGACTGTAAAATAAATTAGATTTGAAATCAATTTATGTATAGTTTATGATAATATACTTCATTAAATCTATTTCATATAAATCAATGTCAAACAATTCGCCGCTAATTAATGCCAAACTATAAACATCTGCTTTAATGCTGTACTTCTTTCCCTGCGATACTTCTGGTGCCATATATTTCATGTCTCCCACATCTGCAGTATGTTTTTGTGTAGTCCTGTAGTGAACTGAAGCTAAACCAAAGTCACATAACTTAACAAATCTACCATTTTTGACATTTTCAGCGATTAATATATTGTCGGGTTTGAGGTCTCTGTGAATGATCTGTGGATTCAATTCATGATACTGAACACTTTCTAAGATCTGACGGAATATTTCACACGAAATGAAATACTCGACACAATCCATGGGATGTCCTAATTGTCGACAAAATACTTGTGGTTTGATTTCAATTACATTGCGAAGACTTTGTGAAAATAACTCCATTTGAATGTAAATACAGTTCTCTTCACGCCATGAATCGTAATACTGGACAACATATTCCGATTGAACTAATAGTAAGTATTTTCCCTCATTGAATGCATTAGACTTTTCGTATTTATTTAAATCTGAAAATAAAAGTATTTTAAATTTTAATTAAACATTAGTTCAATACCATTAATTTGTTGTATTTTAATTGTGTATATTTTGTTGTCATTTTTATTTTGAATTTTATGAACAGTTCCGAAACCACCCGTTCCTATGTTTTTTAATTCAACAGATGTGTTATAATAACTTTCTTTCAGGTTTATTGTATTGTATGTTATTTGATGCTTATCAGCAAAATAATGGCAAAAATTAACATATTGTGTTTTATTAAATTTGTTGGATTTATCAAGTTCATATATTCTGTTGTCTCTTAAAAGAGAACAAAACTTTGTCCTATTGTATGAATCAAATTGCTGTAAACGTTGAATGTTATGGTTTTGTTTCATTTTTATAATTTTATTTAATTTTATGTTATTTTTAAAATAATATAAATCCATTATTTGTCATAAAATACAGAAAATATATTGAATATCTAAGATGGCAGTCATTTACAATAGAGTATCCAAGCCTGAATCGTTGATATATCATACAAACTTCTTTAATGTCCATTAATGTTGTGTACAATCGTGGGATTAATATATAATCATCGGTCATATTATGTGCCAATTGATCGTCTCTATTGTATCCCCAACTGAACACAAGTCCATCCGATGTTATGGCAAATGAAAAATCACCATAGCAATCTATTGTTTTGATTTTATGATTGTTTTCAAATTGCACTTCAATTGGTTCACTAATATTATCACTCGTATGTCCACAACCTATTTGACCACTATTATTCCCACCCCATCCATACACCTGTCCATTGGCGTTGAGGGCCAGGGAGTGATTATAACCACAATTGATTTTAATTATATTTTTTTCATCAAAATACGATATTTTCATTGGTTTTGAATAAACAACATCTGGTGCCACAACTCTGCCTAACTGTCCCCAATTATTATGACCCCAACTATAAACATGATTAACATCATTGATAGCCAGCACAAACTTATCGCCATAAATGAATTGTTGAATGTTTTGATGACTCAATTCAGGTATAGGTTGTGGTGTCTGGACGGGTGTGCTGTGCCCCAAACCCAGATATCCACCATAATTACTGCCAAACCCATAAACGGTGTCGTGTTTTGTAACAAATAATACATTTTGTTTTTTATCAAAATCATTGAAAACGTGTAATAAAATAATCTATTGCTTCATATTTTCTGGTATTATATCACAAACTGTAAACTTATTCAAAATTGATGACATTTTTAATTAATTTTAATTTTATTTATAAATGATTAACATTTAAATATAAGGTTGGCATTGTCTTATATTATTATAAACTTTTAATAAGTTATGTGTTATTTAATCTACTACATTATCTGTTTTTTAACAATTGTTTATAAATAATGTTTGAAAAATATAATTTGAAATTTATACCATTTAGAGCATAATATTTACAATTAATTATACGTAAATATATTTAAATAAATTTTGAATATATATGAATTAAAATTATTATACAAACATATAAAAGATAAAAAATATATAATTAAAAAATATTACAACATTTATGAATACACTGTAATATTAATGATAATGACTATAGAAATCAATTAGAGATAAACGTTTTTGTTTCAATTACTTAAATGAAATAAATGTTATATTAATTTAATACAATACACTATATTTTCATTATTTCTTATCAATCAAGTTTTACATTCTTATATGACTACCATTTCAAGTGAAACAATATCATAATTACCATGACACTATTATCAACAGAGACTACTCATACATTCCTCCCCTACTCATAGACAGACACTACTAAATATAGACATAAGCAGGCGTTCTGTATATCGCTGTAATTGTGACGAAACTATGGTCATCAAGACATAATCAGATTGAAGACATTGATTGTCCTGGTTCAACTTCACTGTCATATAAATTAGTTTTTATATCAATAAATTATTGTCAAATAACTCAGGATTTATTTAAGGCTAATAATTTTAATAATAACTTCCTTATGACTTAAATAAATTGATTTTAAAATTAATTAGTCTAATATGTTTTGAATATTTGTACTTGACATATTTTTATAATTACTATATTATATTGAAATTTTAATATATTGGAAATAAAAAATTTATATTAAAATATATTAATTATTTTTACATTAATATATGCAATGATCTTTTTAAAAAATTTTTATTTAGAAAACAAACTTAATCTGTAAAAAATATAAGTACTATTTAATAAATACAATAATTTACTTTTTCAATAAATTTTATTTGAATTTATTAATTATTATTAGTTATTATTATTAATTATTGCTATTTATTTCCGAATATAATTTAACTAGTCTTTTTTAAATTTTAGTAATAAAGTTGTTTGTAAAATGAATTATATTTGAAATATATTATACTTTTAATTTGAGTTAATTTTCTTTATTTATACGTTTAGCTGGGGGTTCATCACCAGCATCGTTTACATGTATATTTTCCTGAATAGTTTGAATGACTATTGAGTTCAATTTAATTGTTGACAGGAAGTCATAGAAAAATGTGTTTCTATGGCTTTTAAGTGTATTTAATATTTCATCGAAATTAACACT
>CAJPVJ010001655.1:0-15564 GCA_905397405.1 Oppiella nova | reverse complement strand
AAAAATAATTATCGCGTCAAAGCATTAAAGGATAACAATAGCGACTATAATAACTTATTTTACATATTCATTAAAAGTGTCTCAACACTCCCCTCATTGAGAGCTCAAAAATATAAATTTCAATTACTATTTGCACACAAAACCAGTTGTTTTTGAGTTGTGCTCCGATTGAAACCCACTTTCAGACGATTCTTCAATTCAATACATGAAAAAAGTGTAAAGAAATCCTTAATTTCTAGAATTAAATGAAGAAAAAAGTAATCTTTTTTTTTATAAATTACACGAATTTGTTTAAATTTGAATTATAAATTATCATTTACTTAATCTGTAACTCATGCACAATAAATGTGATTATTTTACTAATATACAAAGTAAGACATAGCAATATATAAAAATATATTAATTGATAATTTTTATATAATATAAAACAAGTATTCAATTAAAATCTGAAATGAAAGGATTTAACAATATTTTATTTTTATAAAGTTTTTATTTTTGTTCAAAATACTTATACTTAAGCGCAGAAATTGTTGAATAAGTCTAATGAATATGATTATAATGAAAGAGTTGTTAGTTTTACAAATGAGATGCAGAGATGTAGTGATTACTGTGTTTTTGTGTCACAGAATTATAATAATGGAAAGGGTGGTGATGTGGGGCACATACACACACATACAGTACACGTGCGTTACTTGTTAGCAGCAAATGATTACCCTTTTGTTGGATGGCTTAAGAAATCTGTCCATTGAGACCATTGCGCCGATTAAGATGAGGGATAGTCACCAATGGATTAGATTAACTGTTATTGGATTCATTGGAAATCTCATTAAATGACATCTCATTATCATTGACTAATGATCTCTCTCTCTCTCTCTCTCTCTCGTNTTTTCGCAAAAAATATATCACTATTTCGTAAATAAAACTATTTTCTCGGAATATTCTGTGCGATAAAATTGAAACATATTTTGCAATACAATTAGGGGAGAAAATAATTGTATGTTTTTTCATGCGATTCAGTGACTGATTATTATTATTATATATTTCTTGTGTAACACATTTGGATATAATATCTGTTTTTCTTTTTGACTCATTCAAGAATTTGCGCAAATATTTTTCACCAAGAATATACTTATGTGACTATAAATAATAACAATAATAATAACGGTTTTGTATTATTATAATAGGATTTGACAGTTTGTGTCAATACATGACAGAAAGTCAACAGAATATCCTCAACAGAATAAATAGCGAAATATATTTCTGTACATAATATCAAGTTTTTGTACTTAAGAGAAAAACACAACATTTTATGTGAAGATTTGTTTTAAAAATTTAAATCTCTCTCTCTCTCTCTCTCTCTCTAACTCACAACTAATTAGTTCCCAAAAATAAGACAATAAATCAAAACTAATGGACTAAAAAATTTTATGCCTTGTTTTTTATGTGCCGTTGCTTAGTCTCAAGAATAACCAGAATATTCTGCAGACATATATAAGAGGTATAGTGATGTTGGTGTGTGCGAGCCCTTACATATTTACGATTCTTTTGTATGTCTTGAGATCACGCTTTTGTTTTGCGACAAAAAGCCATTTATTTCTCTCGTCTCAACACTTAATAGTGCCGTTTGTGTGTTGACACAAATACTGTGAAAATTTGAAGTAATAGTCAACCAAACAATTTCCTTAATTATGAGACACACCATTTCGGACACCAAATAGCTTGTAGTTTATTGAATATAATCATTAAATAAGTATTTTATTATCAAACATTATACAAAAGTTAATTTTGAAATGAATTGCTGTAACGAAAATAAATTAAAATGTTTTTTCACTAGACAACTATTTTTGTAATAAATCACGAATTTTGTCTGCCCTTAAAAACAAACAAAAATCAAAATCCCGTTACTTTTGAGGGATTAATGAATATTTAAAACTTGAGAATATAGTACATTATAAATTATAATTTTACAAAATATATATAATATTATAAATTATAAAACATAACAAATTTGTTATTAAAATTAATGATCGCAGTTTATTATCGCAGTTTTGTAGCAATAATAATTTAGATAGATCAATTTGCTAAATAATTTAATTTATTCTACAAATTAATTTCTTAATTATTCTGTGATATCCTAATAAGATAGTCATTTTCAACAAAAACAAAGTTTATATTAAATTCTGGAAGACTATTATAATTAATTTTTGTATAAAAAATAACAAACAGAATATTAAATTAGTAGCTAAATATTCATATTAAGTTAGTTATAATTATAGCATAAATTCTTATGCAAACCATCAAAATATGATACTTTTGTGGTATGTTTTAACATAAATTGTCTCATAGGATGTGTTCACATGTTTTTTGTGTAGAGTATTATTTAATTAACAACACTTTTCCTGACATTATAAGTGTTTTGCAAAAAACAACATCCCTTCTCATGAGATTTGAATTAATTATAAACTCAATGATTGTATGGTTTCATAAATTGAATTATAGTTTTGTTAAGAAATTATTTTTATCATTTTTTGTTATTCTTAATGCAGTCGTTAAGTGTTTAACAATTATTATTATTATTTGAGTTCTTATTATTATCTGAGAAATTATTTTTACAATACTAATAACTAAACTAATTTCTGAATACAATTATTTTCATGTTTGTAAAGAATTTTCAATTAAATGTGTTATTTTAGTGTGTGTGTGTGTGTGTGTGTGTGTGTGTGATGTGACTTACCGGGGCATTGGTGCCAATACAAGGATAAACAGAATGGAAGTCCAGAATTTAGGGTCTGTCGATATGTGCTGCAAATGAGTTTAACTCCCAGTCCTATAACACAAGCCGTGAGAATAAACAAAGAAATGCTGGAAAAGGAGGAGAAGGAGGTAAATAAATAATAAATATTTTTTATATACGAATTAGGTTTAAAAGTCAAGAATAATTTTAAAGTTTTTTATAAAATAAATTTAAATGTTTTTTTTTGTTTTAAACCTTATTTAAATATATTATGCATTCTATGACTTGTATTGAATGCATGTATTCATCTAACTATAAAACTGATGATTGAATTATTTGTTTCATTCCCATAATATTATAGTTTTCAATACATTGAGTGCAAGCATATGAGACTTTATTCAATTCAATGAATTGTTTGGATATTGTGTTCAATTTAAAGCCGTCACGTATTAATGCAATTGAATTAAACACTCTTTCCCTTCAATAAAGTTATCCATTCATTTCAAACAAAAAACCAATTCATTTAACTCTAGTTTTTAAACCTAAATACACGTCGAGAGAGAGAGAGAGAGAGAGAGAGAGAGAGATTCGGATAAAACAAAAACTTTATCTTTAAATGAAATACAAACAAAATTAAAGCAAATTTTGGATTTAAATATACTTTTAATTTGTTAAATGAAATGCTTTAATGAGTAGGCGTTTGACACAATCATATGCTTTTCTTCACATCCAATGTTTAATCCTTTTGCAAAAATAACACAAAAATTATACAAAAACCAGTTTTTAATACAAAAATCAATAAACAAAGAGCGGAATAAAAATGAAAAACACTTTTCAATAAGCATTTCATTTCAGTATTGATTAAAAAATATGATATCATTTCAAATCTAAGAGATAGAAATCGATTATAAAACGAGATTTGGTTTCAAAATGCGGCTATAAATTGAAAAATATTGATTTCATATACAAAGTAATATAAAATCATATTTTATTTTTAATATAATTTTTATTACATATATTTCTTGGTCTTATTAATAAATCCCATTCAGTGATCAATATATGCCTTCAATTACACGACACATAAGAAAATGTATTTTGATATTCAGTTTGTCTGACAATAAGACTATTATTTCTTGTTTGCAATGAATGTATGTTTCAAAATACAATGCATTCTTACAATTCAGTGACTTTTTTGTGACAATTTGCGAGTCGATTGGCAATCGTTGTATATATGAAATGCCAATTTATGTGCAGAATATTCTTTACTAATAATACAGTGAATTACTAGAATTGCAGTAATTCTGGAGATTCTTGTTTCCATATTATGGGCCTAATTGTGGATTTATTGGCACCAGTACTGGAAGCCATCAATAATTCTATGCTATTATTACACATATCTACCGATAGTTTTGAATTTCAATTTATTTATGACAAAAAATACACAATATTTTCATTTTGATCGCAAAATCTCAGTACACATTGAGTGAAGAGAATAGCCATTCATTTCTGGGTCGACAGTAATATAACAATGAAAACAATGCTCTAATGAATTGATTTCTGGAGAATAGTCTCCCAAACATTAATATCAATAGTAATACACACTTTCTGTCTGAGTGTTTGACAATCTCTATGAATACACATGTCTTCCTCTCAGTGGAGAGCGACCTGTCCTTTGATGCCATGAGAAATAAGTACTGCCTTTCTCTTTGTGTATCCAATTCATCACCAAATGTCTCAGAATTGCTTCACAAATGGTATGACAATTACATATCACGACAACTCTTACGCCTACTAACAGATTATGACTGAATATAACGAGTATTGAATAGACAGTGATTATGATTGCAAATGTATTACATATTTCACTGTTCACTGAATTGTTGAATATTTGGAGTAATTTTTAAGGCATTAAACATCCTAATACTGTATATTTGATTTATAAATACATTTCGTATATAAATATAAATTGAGTTCTCATATGAGAATAAGTTATTTTCCAAATTATAATAATATTATATTTATATTCAACACATGTTTATTAAGTGATAAGCATCTGAGTATTATAGTGTAATCAATCTTGAATATTAATTTTTAATTACTCTAGTTAATTATGTTTTACTAACTTGTATGTGATCAATGAAAACTTATCATACATTTATTATATTTATGTTACATGCCTAAAAATTTTCAGCTTTATTAAAAATACTTAAAATGATTATTTGAGTTTTAATACATGCACTAAATATTTTATTTTAAAAATGTAAAGTAATATATTTTTATTTTTATTTCCTGCATTTTAAATTAAGTTTATATGCACTTATATTTTAAATAAACAGTTATTATATTTGAAGTATAACTCTATTTACAAGTAATTTGGCGTAATAGGGCGGAACTCCTACTGTATTGAAAAAACTCATTGATATTTGACATTTAAATAACTTTTTCAAATAGTTTTTGAAGTTTGCATGTTGTTACAAAACTATAATTAGATTTGTATAGAGAATCTCAAATACAATAGTTTTGACATAAGTCACCGCCAAAACTATGATAACAAATCATATATAAATAGAGACTATTTGCTAATAAATAGAAAATATCGCCAAAAAAGTAAGAAATTAATGAAACATCAGATTATTTGTCGCGATTGTAAGTAAACGGGCGGAAAGGGATGGCGATATGAATGTGTTTTTCATATATATCTACACCAGTCATTCAATAACTTATTTTTGTATTCAATGACAAAGAATATTCTTTGAGAGAGAGAGAGAGAGAGAGAGAGAGAGAGAGATTGTGAACAATATTACTTAATATGTCTTTCTTCTGACTGCACTGTATTTCAGTCCAACAAATCGATGACACAATCAGACGGTTCGCTATTTTTTATATATAAATAGAGACTATTTGCTAATAAATAGAAAATATCGCCAAAAAAGTAAGAAATTAATGAAACATCAGATTATTTGTCGCGATTGTAAGTAAACGGGCGGAAAGGGATGGCGATATGAATGTATTTTTCATATATATATCTACACCAGTCATTCAATAACTTATTTTTGTATTCAATGACAAAGAATATTCTTTGAGAGAGAGAGAGAGAGAGAGAGAGAGAGAGAGTTAACTTGTGTGTTAACTAAGAATATTCGGAAGCCATAAAAATCCATACTTTTTATACATTTTTGGTCCACATTTCTATATGAAAGCTGTCTATTAATCACAATTTATGTCACATAACATAATATTTGCACATACAGTATACTGGTAGTCCGTAGTGTATAGTGAATACAGTGGCCTATAGATAGTTATATATTCAGTCACACAATAAGTATTTCAAATTCATTTCAATTTAATGCATAAATGATGGCATTATAGCACTGTTTGCTATATTTACTGTATATTCAAAGCCTTAAGATTCTGTTCATCGGAATCACAACTTTTTTCTTGTCTTACAGTTATAACCGAGTGAATGGTTTTCACACTTCAGTGTCTAAAATAACAAAAATCATTGAAATATACTACTATTATATTAGCTATCATAAAAATGCATATCAAGTATGTGTGTGTCTTTTACAGCAATTTGTTTCAGACAAATGTATATAATATTTGAAATAATAATTAAATATTAAATAATAAATTTTATTAAAATGTTAGCTATACTGTATAAAGTGGGCCTGACATTTATGGTGTTTATTTATAAATACCTTAATCTGAAATGTTTTGAATATAAATATAAAATATTAATAAGCTTGAAATTAAATTATGTATAAATATTTTTAAGCACTTATGTCTGTATGACTTTATTTGCAAATAAATATTACATTAATGATTAGGCAAAGGATTTTACGATAAAGTTTTTTATCGTAAAATCGCATAATTTGAAAATCTTATAAAACTTTCAGAACATGCAATAAAGTGAACGCAAAAACATTTATTAAATTTTAACAATTTCTTAAGTAAGTGAATGGTTAGTATATTTAAACTACAACTTATGGCAAAATTCTGTATTACTTATCGTTAAAATCTGTTATTTTTGGCGATATTAATGTTTTATGCGTTCAAACCATTACGACATGTGTTGGCCGTATTGGCGAACGAAAAGTATATAAAACTTTATATTAGTTTTTATGCAAATATACCGCCAAAAACATACATATATTTAATGTAACACTTTATTGATTCCGGGTTTTTATGGCCTGACGTAAAGGGAATTACTGAAAATGATTTGATGTGACCGGCGATGAGACACAACGCCTCCCATCACTAAATCAGTCCATTTGTTCGCCTATTTTATAGACATTTTTAGTGTTTGACTTCAAAAATAGGCGAAGAATATAATAAAACATATTTCTATTTATATATCAAAAATAGCGAACCGTCTGATTGTGTCATCGATTTGTTGGACTGAAATACAGTGCAGTCAGAAGAAAGACATATTAAGTAATATTGTTCACAATCTCTCTCTCTCTCTCTCTCTCTCTCTCTCTCTCTCTCGCATTTCACACTCAGATTTATATATGTTTAAAGAGTTGACACACAAATGAAACTCTAATAAGTGTTATAAGTGTTGTTATAAGTGCTGAGGAAAACTAAAAATATATACATTTAATGTATTTCAATGGTATCTATCTGTAAGAATCGACTGAATATTACATCGAAAAAATAAAACAAAAACATTAACGACTTGAGACTCGAGTAGTTATTATGGCAAACATTCTCAACTGAATTCCGATACCAATCTCTCTCTCTCTCTCTCTCTCTCTCTCTCTCTCTCTCTCACTCTCATAACTTTTACAGAAAAATCTTTTTTATTTCTTTTTTCATTCTCTTAATAAGTGTTTCAACACATCTCTCTCAGACTTTCTCTCATATTAAAGGCATAAATAGCTTAATATAAAGCCATAAAGGCTATTATTTTACGGCACCAGTAGTATGGTGTGGGGAATGTTTTAAACACTGTATGGACTCATTTAATGAATTATGAGAAATATGATGAAAAATATCTGTAGCAATGATTTTCTCTCAGGGGATTCAAAACACTTGATATGATGGACACAACGCACTAAAAAAGTTTTGTTGGGAGAGAGAGAGAGAGAGAGAGAGAGATTTGTGTTAAACAATGGCAGAGCATCTGTGTCTGACATCACAAGACTAAACATATTTTTACTAAAAAATAAATATCTTTAAAAAAAAGTTTAGACTCATTTCCAGTGATGACAGGCAAACACGAAAAGCACTCATTTTGATGTCGTATGTCCCACAAGATTGTCTGTAAATTGATTGTCAATTCCGGTTATATTCAGCATTTATTTTAAAAAACAAATTTATGGCTAACGACAAGAATATTCTTTTGTTAAAACAGATTTTCAATGAATATATTATATATTATGGGAATGTCATTAGTGTTTAATCCCAAAGTAATTATTCTCACATTTTAATTATAATGTTAATAATTCATAATTTTTTGACATATATTAAGATTATAGTGTTTTTTTAAAATGCCATTTATTTTTACAATAAATTTGTAAGAAACGAAATTAATTTTTTATTTTAAAACGTTTAAAACTTAAAATTATTATAATTAAAAACATCTATTATAATGACAAAAAACGCTTATCTATTGAAATAACTATTGAATGCTTTTAAGGTGTCTATTGTATAATATGTTTTTATCGGGATAAAATATTTATTCTCTGAAAATCAAAATTCAAATCAAATTTTTTAAACATTACTGAAGCTCTCATCAATCTTTACGGATAACAAAAACTTTCTCACTTTATTGCGCTATTTTTGCATAACAAAAGAAATTATACAAAAAATCTAATTATATAGAAATTAACATTTTAATCAAATTATACCGAAATTGTTTGCGAAATCTGTATTGTATTTTTTGCACTTTAATCTAATTTATACAGAGATTCACTTAGAAATTGATGCTCACATCACTCCCAAAAAGGGTCTATTATTTTCATTTACTCACTAATATTCAGTACAATTACTATTACTATAATCATAATCATAATAACAATTCTTGAACCCCAAAATGAGTACAAATATGAGTAAATATTTATTTTTCTTATTGTTATGGCGGTTATTCTAGCCCAGTATTTCTCTGGGTAGGTATAAAAACATTTTTGGTTAGTAAAGTAACTTGTTTACTAAAATCGCACGAAACGGTATAAAATACGGGGGTATCTAAAGGCTTATCGCAATATCTTATTAGTTTTAATATGAAAACTTCAAATAAGTTCACTGACTGTCAGTACTGTATATACAGTGATATAATGCAGAGAAGTATTCTTGTGAGAGATATTTTATACTACACTACAGTTAAGTCAATATTAGATATTATTTATATTTTTTGTTGAAATAGTGTCGTGTTATGGCTATGTCTCCAAGTATTCCCAATGCATACCACTATTCCCTATCTATGGATCTATTTTGCAAATTCTTATCGACTGTCTTAAAGAATATTCTGTTGAGACACACATACAAAGAGCACCGGTATTAGCGGCGCGAGAGAAATGCATAGGAAATGATAAAAGGATTTCTTATATCTATTTACTATTTTATTTTGTTTTTTGAGTTTTTCTTTTGGAGTTTAAAATGAATCAATTATTTCTCTCACTTTTGTCGCAACGTTTGATACAAATAAAAGAATATATTCTTTCAGTTTATCGATTATATCACTTAAAATAGTTTTCATTTTCAAATATAATATTAGCTCAAATTGGTTATATGACACTGAAATGCAAATTAAAATTAACTCATTTTTTGTATGCATTTTAAGACAAATACTCATTAACTCGCGAATCGATTCCTATAATAAAAAGCAAAGCTATACACTTGGATGCTGTGCTCTCTCTCTCTCTCTCTCTCTCTCCCAACAAAACTTTTTTAGTGCGTTGTGTCCATCATATCAAGTGTTTTGAATCCCCTGAGAGAAAATCATTGCTACAGATATTTTTCATCATATTTCTCATAATTCTGTTGAGACACACATACAAAGAGCACCGGTATTAGCGGCGCGAGAGAAATGCATAGGAAATGATAAAAGGATTTCTTATATCTATTTACTATTTTATTTTGTTTTTTGAGTTTTTCTTTTGGAGTGTAAAATGAATCAATTATTTCTCTCACTTTTGTTGCAACGTTTGATACAAATAAGAGAATATATTCTTTCAGTTTATCGATTATATCACTTAAAATAGTTTTCATTTTCAAATATAATATTAGCTCAAATAGGTTATATGACACTGAAATACAAATTAAAATTAACTCATTTTTTGTATGCATTTTAAAGACAAGTATTCATTAACTCGCGAATCGATTCCTATAATAAAAAGCAAAGCTATACACTTGGATGCTGTGCTTGCTCTCTCTCTCTCTCTCTCTCTCTCTCTCTCTCTCTCTTTCACATCTGTATATGAAATGAGACATAATCTGAATCCATGAGAATCTAGACGTATGTCTGGAAATTGGTGAACGGAATCGTTTAGATTAGGTTTTGTTCATAAAAATGATGTGATGTATGCTCTCATATAAGTAGTCCGTTCACTATAGTATAGGCCAACCACTTGTGTATATAATATATTTGCAATTAATCTCATAATTGATCCGATTATTCAATTACTGAATACGTATATTTTTTGTAACCATTGATACCACACATTAATAATCTATAAAAACAAAAAATTAAATCTTTACACAAATACACTGTTAATAATTTGCGATTAATTTGCATGCATAAATTATTTGAACCATTTGGTACAATATAACAAATAAAATAAAAATATTATCCACAATAAATATACCATTAATAAAGGGGTTATGTTGGCAATAAATCCTAACTACCGGAGCCGTCAAACACATGAATATTAATAATAAAATAAAAACAAAATTAATTTCACATCTCCTTCCGACCCATTCTTCCAGATATCTGGCAATAGTTCATCCATTGAGGCCAAGAATGTCGAGGACGACAACGCTGAACATAATAGTGTGCATATGGATTACCAGTTCCCTACTCTCTCTGCCAAACATTATCTACTCGACCACTCAGAGGGAGGTCTTCTCTAATGGAGATTCCAGAGGTATTTCCCATTTGATTGTCTCTATTATTAGTCACTAATTATCAATACTATACCAATACAATTGTATTTAATTACTTGTTACTATTATTATTATTATATTAGCATTTTTACTACATTCGCCCATTTATATATTGCACAATTTGAGATTATATTAAATAGTACTTCCTGAGCTCCTAATATTATGGACAGGGATTGCAAACTTTTTATATCAAACATGTATAGCATTTGAGTGTCTATTAGAATTCAATTCACATTTGGTTCACGTGTTTAGATACAATCAGTTATAAAAAAGTCATAAAAACTTGTATTAATATTTCTATGAACTAATACCCGACCCTTTATACAATGACCTCAACCCCAGAGAATCGATTGTTTTTATATTTTATTTGTCTCAATAATTAGCATACTATAAGTGGGCAGTATATAGAGTATAGCATAATCTGCGATTATGTAACTGTAATTAAAAATGTCTTCAAATTTAAGCTCATGTTTGTCTAAAGACTTAGATTTTTGTAATAAATAAGGATTTTGTGTAATTCTTTGCGATTAAAAGATTGCCTCAAATTTGATGTTAATTTAAAGTGAAATACTGATACAATAAATAAGTTATTGTTTTGTTCATTCAATTGTATTGAATGTTTAATTAAACTTAAAGTTTTTACTTCGTATACCTTTTTAAAACTAATTATTTTACATGAATTACATGAATTTTACTTTAAGTATGATTTTATTTTTTAATGAATAAATAATTTTAAAAAATAAAAATTTATCTAAAACTATATTTAAGATTTATTTGTTAGAATAAATTATTATATTCTAGTATAATTTTATAAATAGAAAATCAAATTGATAGTAATCAAAACGAAATATATTTTAAAGGCAATATTGTTTACAATGAAATATTTGACATGTTTTGTGAATTACAAAAAAAAGTTTCTAAATGTTATATTATCTGCAAATTCTGCACTTTATTATTAGATATACTGTTCACAGATTTTTCAATCGTGTTTTCCATCTACTTATTTCAAGTCTAACTGTTTATTATATAATATAATATATTATATTGTATGTCAAAAAGCTAGAGTTCAGAATAATACATGACTAATAAATTGAATGGAAATAAAATTATATCACAAAAGTGTTGTGAAATTCAAAAGTGCGAGAAATTGCACTTAAATTATACTTTAAAATATCATTAATAGAGAAAATGATGGCTTTTATCGAAGTTATGCACATTTATATGAATTTCATGAACAACTCGCTTATATCGATATATACGCTATAAATATGAGACTTTTTGTTGTTTTCAAATGTGTATTTGATATAAATCTCAGCTTATACTCTACTCTATAATGAATTTCATACTTTTTTGTGTTATAAATTGCAAAAAAGTTTTTATTGATTTTGTAAATGATTGCACATACGTTATTAATTAAAAACTTATTTAATTCGCTTTTAATTATACATTATTCTGGTATATACTGTAATAACAAAAAAGTATATTATAATAAATTTAAAAGATATTTATTTTAAAAACACTAATTAGTTTAGAAAAATAAAAATTGTTCAAAATTTTAAATTTACTTGTACTGTCATTAAGTTTTCAAATGTTTAAAAGTGTTGTTTATTTTGATACCGTACACTATATTTAAATTTATTCTTTATTATACAATTTATTTTAATCATATATTTACATTATGTTCGCTAAATATTCATTAAATTAAACCCAGTATCAATGATTGAACTAATTTTAATTATATTTTTATTAGTGATATGTTATGTGGAGTGGTTTGACGGACCTAGTACACAATCCAAAATGGAGTATTTGTAAGTCATACATTTAAAACATAAGATTTATTTTCTTAAATAAAATATTTGCAAATGTTTCACAATATCGTGAATCGATTTAAACCATATGTCGTAATGTATAGTGTATTGTATATTAGTCTTAGTTTTAAGAATGACATTAAAAAAGTTAAAAATATTTTAAAACTTTAGTTTAGGTTTTGTTGTACGTACTTGAAATAAACATAACTTATTTCTAGCATGTTACATAAAAATATATATATAATGCACAATGGATTTTTTTAAATTATTATATATTTTTTGATTAATATTGATATAATCAGTAGTAAACGTTCAATCATTTTAATAAAGCAAATACTAGTAATAATTAAATTATTTTATATGGTTTTACGCGTAAAATTAATAAATTATCTCTTTGTGTCGTAATTATGGAGTTGGGTAATTTTATTATTGTTTGCTTTATTTGATTCATGAAATATCTTATGAAATGCGAAAACAACATTTATTTCTTCACTATTTATGGCAACTTGTGCTCAATTAATCAAACCTAAGAAATACTAAACAAATGATATTAAATATCAATTAATAACGATTTATTCAAACAAACAGTTTCCTTGAATTTAGCGCAATATTCTGTGCAAATAAGACTCAAACTTAAGCAACGCTTCACTCAATACACAGAATAAAGTTCTTATAAATTAGATATAAAAACATAATTATATTTCTATAATTAGAATCTAATTATATTTTTGCAATTATTTTTGAATCCGTATAAATCTACAATTCTAACGATTCAGTGCTACAGATCTGTAGTCATAAAAGGTTAGACATAAAAATCGATATAAAATTTATTTCAAACAAAAATTGAATTTTTTGATGAAATTATTTTTGAAAAATATTTTATGTAAAAAACAATTATTCGGCAAATATTTTGAGAGAGAGAGAGAGAGAGAGAGAGAGAGAGAGAGAAATGGATGGATGGATACTCTGAGGAAAACTAATCACAAAATAGTTTTATCAATGAAATGATTGACAAAATAAAGAAAAAACATAAAAAAGTTTACATCTTATTGCCGGATATAGTGAACACATTTACCATACATTTATGCCCCTATTCTTAGCGGCCATTCCTTTATCTCAAATTAATTATTAGCGGCTTTTATACCATTTTATACTCTTTTTATTCATTCGTCTCACTATTTATAGTATTTGCCACTAAATGTCGTTAATTTATTAATGAATCAAATGGTACTTCAATTTGTGGGCGGAATATCTATTCATGAATTATACACGTATTGACTATATTTCGATACAAACAAAGTGAACAGTCTAATATTGTATGGACCAGTGTTTTATTACAGTATTATTAAAAATACCTATAAATAGATATGTTTTTTGGTGATTTATTATAAATTTCTTAGGAATTTTATAATTCTGTGTGAATTTCCAATACTGTGTTTTTGTGTTTAAGGTCTTAATCCTATCCTCTTTTATACCACTCCCGTTCCCATCTGCCAGTCCTCTCTCTCTCTCTCTCTCTCTCTCTCTCTCTCACGTCCGCCCACTTGACAATCAAGTGATTGTCAGAATTCATAATTCGATACTAAATATAAATATGTTATGAAAAACACAAAATCGTTTAAAGTATAGAATTTATAAGAAATATACAATTTTCGACAGAATTCTAAGAAATTCTGAAGATATAGCTGTCCATCAGCCCACAAAAAGTGTGAACAAAATTATAATATTTGTTACGAAAAATACGAAAATTTCGTATAAAATTGCTGAATATCTTTGAAGAAATTCAAATTTTAATCGAAATTCTTTGTTCGCAAAAAATTCATGAATAAAATAAAATATTTATCATTAGTTTTATAATCAGTACTGTATTACTGTATTAGCGTATATGTGAACGCAAAACAAGTTTTCAATTAACGGATAATTGATTGAATTGATGCCAAAAATCAATCGTTTATGGATTTCTATAGTCTTTGAAATGGGATGAAATGATTCATAAATGATTAATCAGTTAAATAAAAACTAGAGAAGAAATTTGCCTCTCATTCATCTTATTCTCTCTCTCTCTCTCTCTCTCTCTCTCTCTCTCTCTCTCAACAAAATAATGAGACGTTTCCCAAATAGATTTGATTCTCTTATATTAAAAACTTTTTTCTTTACACATTTTGTGCCCTATTTTTGTTACTAATTCTAGTCAATGATTTTAAATGAGAGTTCATTTATTATAGAGTTTGGTGTCATTTATTAATAGCAATATAATGTACAATATTTTCTACACAATGAAATGTTAATGTTATGAAATTGTTAGCTATTATATTTTGTCATAAATGCTATTCAATATGATAACTTAATATAGCTACACATAACTGACCATTTGATTGTCTTATTTTGTTATAAGCGAGCCTATAGTTTATATAAATAACATAAATATGTAAAATAAATTTATATTTAATAATCGTATATGAATTGTCAGACTATGTATTGTTTTAAATATTATCACAATAATCAAAATCCTGTCTTCAGGTCGTAGATAGAGTACATTAAGTGATGAATAAGTTATTCAAATAATATTTTGAATCAAAACTCAAATTCTCAGTATTTTGTAAATTATAAAAAGTGCTTTAAATATTTCTTTATTTGTTTGATATTTAAATGCAAATGACTTTTGACTTGTTTTCCTTTGGCACCAAATCTTCACCGAATTAACATTTTCTCTGTTAAACTCATGTCTAAAATAATATAGTTTTTGATTTTTATGGCATTTTTATAGCAAAGCTATAACTCAAACATTCCTTATGAATATGTAGTCTCTCTCTCTCTCTCTCTCTCTCTCTCTCTCTCACACTCAGATTTATATATGTTTAAAGAGTTGGTAATTGACACACAAATGAAACTCTAATAAGTGTTGTTATAAGTGCT
>CAJPVJ010001654.1:3135-15565 GCA_905397405.1 Oppiella nova | reverse complement strand
CGGACAAAGACTACCCGGATATCAACTGGTACTGTATGGCCGCCCAGAAAGACGCCCCCAGTTTTGTGACCCTTTACCAGTTCGACGATTCCCAGGCCTGGGGCCAGTACTTCGCTAACCTAACCTCCCACGACTACCTTCTTATGGTACCGGTGCTCGTTCGGCCGAAAAGCTGCGGCACAGTTCGCCTAAACACCACTGATATTAACGACATTCCCCTCATTGATCCCAATTTCTTTGCCGATCCGACTGACCTCCAGGCGCTCACAGAGGCATTGGCCGACACATTCCGCCCAAATCAATCCCCAGCCCATACCCGGGTGTCAGTACTGTAGGACTGGTCCTCAATCCCGGTGTCAGTCATATCTGAAGTGCTTTATTAAACAGTACGGCATTTCGCTGTACCATCCGGTGGGCAGTTGTAAAATGGGTGACCCTTCCCGACCAGACACTGTTTTAGACCCCAGGCTTAGGGTTAAGGGTATAAAACACTTACGAGTAGTCGACTCATCCATATATCCGACGATAATGAACGCCAACACAAACGCGGCGGCGATGTTGGCCGGAGAGAAGGGGGCAGTCCTTGTATATCAGGATAATTATCCCAACCGTGAAGTTCCTGATGTCAGTGCTATTTGATTTATTCAATAGTTGCAAGTTGATACAATAAAATAATTAAAAGATTTACTAATAAATGAATCCATTTTGATATAGGGAATAATAAATAAATTGATTGTGTACTGTATTGTAGAAATAAATGCTTAGAAATTAAATTATAAATAACGGCTGTCCCAACATAAACCAACTACTTGTAATTAAAATTAAAAATGTTTATAATTATATTATACTAACAAAAACTATACCAAAATGTTGGGGATTTTAAAATATTTTATGGTTCATACAATTAATATCGCAAATGACTTTAAACTCTCTCTTAAACTATCTCTTAACAAAAACACATTATTTTATTTTTTAATAACTTAAAACAACAAAATGTTTTTGATTTATATCGAAAAACATTTTATACAAAGAAATTAAAACAATAAAACAAATTGTATTTATGATGGTCTCAGTATACTGGTAGATAAATATTGAAACACATAAGTCTTAAAAAGAAATTGTAATTAAATTCATTTGAATAACGACTCGAGAGATACGACTATCACTGAATGCTCGCATCAATTGAATCAATGTTTGTATTATATTCATAGCGCTGTAAGAAATTCACGATTTTTATACGTAAAAACAGACATGCATGCATTAAAACTAAAATTATGACCAGGGTATGGATTTTATGAATATTTTATAGATGCAACATAAAGTAATAATACATTTCCAACATTATGGTATAGTTTTTGTCAGTACAAAATAATTGTAAATATTTTTAATTTTAATTAAGAGTAGTTGGTTTATGTTGGAACACACTATATAATATTTTTTATTTTTTGTAATGTAAAATTCATTGATATTATTAGAAATAATTATTTAAAGCTAGTTATAGTTATAAATCTCATTAACAGTTAATTTGAATAGTTACTATTCAATATTGTAATTATTGCCTGAATTTTACTAGTGTACAACCAGTGTATAATAACTAGTCAAGTAAAACTAAATAATATCATTGAATTTTAGATTACAAAAAGTAAGAATAATTATATTTATAGATATTATAATTTTCGGTATTATGTATTTCAGAATTTTGAATTTCGGGATTTTGTTTTTCGGGATTTTGTTTTTCGGGATTTTGATATACTCCCATATAATATGGTAAGCAAAAACTAATAAAAATGTTTCCCCAGCATATTAATGGTTTTCTCTAGTTTTAAATTTATGTGCACTAATACAAAATTGCATGAACAACTGGCTCATTTCAAAACAAGTTTTTTGCAATTTTTTTAAAATTTATTTTGTAAAATGGAAAGTCCTATGAATTATTTGCAGACATTGCCACCATTTACTGTTCAATTGTTAACTGTTTTGTCGATTATATCTGTCTCTGTTGTTGTTGTGTTGTGTATGCGATTGTTTTGCGGTCAGGGAGGATTTTCATGGATACTAAAACACCACTAACCGCGTCCTAGACGGCCACGATATCACCGGACAGCAAACCGAGTCAACCCTCGGGATGTGTTGTTGTTGGAAGCGGGCGGTGCACAGGATGCTATGGCTAACGATTACCCTGGTGCTGTAGTAAATCAGTTTAGCTTAGCTGTATTGCGTCCATCGTATATATGGCCGTATTATAATGTGCCACAAAGGGTGGGAAAGGCATCATCACAAGTACTATTATTTGAGCCTAAAGGCAAAGTCCTGGGTGGTTCATCAACAGTTAATCTTATGATTTATACCAGGTTTGTTGTATAATATTATAGCTCTTTTTTATAGATGGATCCATAAAGAACTTGACCGTTTAGACACTATAATAAACATTTGGGTCCCCATTGATATTTATGATGCTGTTGAACCACAGACTCAAGCCCCGGTGCCCAACCCCTAGATTTCTACATTTACCACTTTTTAAGATAACAGAGAATAACAGCGACCCGACTGTCAGCGAGGACTATCACGGACGGGGAGGTCCTATAGGTGTGTCCACTCCCGCACAGCCTAATCCCATTCAGAAAATATTTATAGATTGGGCGCAAACACAGGGCTATCCATTAAATGACATCAATGGTGCCAATCAGTCCGGGGTATATTTAGTTCAGTCAACCATTAAACATGGTTTACGTGCCTCCACTTCCAACGGTTACCTGGAAAGTGGTATTTGCAACTCTCTTACCATAGTTACCGGTGCTTTAGTTAACAAAATCCTGATTAGACCGGACACGGATGGAAAACCTATTGCATATGGAGTTAGGTTTACCAAAAATCTTATGACATATACAGTGAATGCTACAAAAGAGGTTATATTATCGGCCGGTAATAAACAATAACTTTAGCAAACATTTTACTTAATCTACATTTTAACTGAAGGTGCGATCGCATCGCCGCAACTACTGATGCTCTCAGGTGTAGGACCCGTCGCACACCTGTTCTCTAAAGGCATTTCACCGGTATTTGCAAACCTCCCGGTGGGCAACAAGTATTGCAATCACGTCACTGTATTGAATAGTATGATATTGACCCAAACTGGACTAACCAACCCATCGCCATCACCCACAGATATTACACAAGAATATGAGGCTAACGTTTTGGGCACCGGGTTGTTGGCCGAGTATCCATCTGTAACACTGACCTATTCAAGTCAATATAATACAGATACTGAATATCCAGATATAATAACCTATATGCTAGCGGTTAAAGGATTCAATCTTACAAAAATTACCCGACAATTAGATATTATAGGGACATTGTTTAGCACCGAACGGATAGACCGTATGAACCATCCGGAAATACGTTTGCTACATTAGTCAAAGGATGGTTGAGAACATTCTGGATTTTCAACACCATGTAACGCTAATTTATGCTGTTTGTAACTCCTGTACGGAGACATTGATCCCCAATTTCTGGCCGACCCCACCGACCAACAGGTGCTCATTCAGGCGGTGTCCGACACTTTCAGATTTGTAGAGACCACCAGTTTCTCGCAGTTACGACAAACATTGAGGACATGCCTCTCATTGATCCCCAATTTCTGGCCGACCCCACCGACCAACAGGTGCTCATTCAGGCGGTGTCCGACACTTTCAGATTTGTAGAGACCACCAGTTTCTCGCAGCACGCACGGGTACCGCAATCCATTCCCAACTGTGAGTACTGTCCCACTGGCCCGGTATACACCTGTACGTCTTATATCAAGTGTTTCATCGAGCAAATGGGCACAACTCTGTTACACCCGGTGGGCAGCTGTGCAATGGGCGACCCCTCCAGACCAGACTCAGTGGTTGACCCCAGACTTAGGGTGAAAGGTGTTAAGCATTTACGAGTAGTCGACTCATCCATATACCCGGCTATAATTAACGCCAACACAAATGCCGCTTCAATGTTGGTCGGGGAAAAGGGTGCTCTTATGATTATCCAGGACAATCCTTAACAATAGTTTAATATATTTTTTTATTATTATTTAAATTCATCCATTTCTAGCTAAATAATTGAATTCACGTGATGTTGTAAGTTACTAGAATCTCTATTTACATGTACAGGTATAAATTAAAATAAAATTTATGGCCATTAATTATAGTATGTTTTAAAATAACCGCAAAAAATATGTAATTATTTCAAAAAGTAATTTATTTTTCTAAATATATCATATTGGTCAATAAAGCTAGATTATTTTGTAATGCACTTGTATGTCATACTTTAAAGTATTTTTGACTATTAAATAAATAAGCTACACTTGTACATTACACTCCTACAACATTGCAATTAACAGCAGGCTAGTATCAACATAATTTTTATTTTAACAAATTAATACCCGATGAATTATTTGCAGACATTGCCACCACTTACCGTTCAATTGTTAACTGTATTGTCAATAATATCTCAGAGGCAACAGCGACACGACACGTATGCCAATAAAACACCACTTCCCCCAAAGTCCACATATGATTTTGTGGTGGTTGGCGCCGGTTCTGCCGGTGCTATAGTGGCCTGTCGTTTGGCCCAATCGGGTCGGGATGTGTTGCTGTTGGAAGCGGGCGGTGCACAGGACGCCAAAGTCATTGATTATCCAGGATTAGCCCCATTACTTAATTATGAGCTGGGTATACTGCAACCACCTTATATATGGAAATATTATAGTGTACCGCAAAGGGTTGGAAAGGCATTCCCACCGATACTGTCACTGGAGGCTAAAGGTAAATTACTGGGAGGGTCGTCATCTGTTAATACATTGGTTTATACCCGGTATGTAATGCTTATTAAATGTGATCTTTTAACATAAAATTTGTTTTAAAACTATAAACAAAAGAATTAAATATATTATTATTTGTAAACCCAGGGGTAACTATAAATACTACGACAACTTGGTGTCTGAGTTCGGGGCCACGGGTTGGGGATCTAAAGATGTTTTACCACTTTTCAAGATGACTGAGAATAACAGCGACCCCACAGTAAGCAATATATATCACGGACGTGGAGGTCCTATTGGTGTGTCTACACCCGCACAGCCTCATCCTATTCAGAAAATATTCATAGAATGGGCCCAAAAACAGGGCTATCCATTAAATGACATTAACGGTAGTAATCAATCTGGGGTATATTTGCTTCAATCAACTGTAAATCATGGCTTACGTGCCTCCACTGCCAACGGTTACCTGGAAAGTGGTATTTGTGACTCACTTACGATAGTTACCGGTGCTTTAGTTAATAAGATTTTAATTATCCCCATTACTTAATTATGAGCTGGGTATACTGCAACCACCTTATATATGGAAATATTATAGTGTACCGCAAAGGGTTGGAAAGGCATTCCCACCGATACTGTCACTGGAGGCTAAAGGTAAATTACTAGGAGGTTCGTCATCTGTTAATACATTGGTTTATACCCGGTATGTAATGCTTATTAAATGTGATATTTTAACATAAAATTTGTTTTAAAACTATAAGCAAAAGAATTAAATATATTATTATTTGTAAACCCAGGGGTAACTATAAATACTACGACAACTTGGTGTCTGAGTTCGGGGCCACGGGTTGGGGATCTGAAGATGTTTTACCACTTTTCAAGATGACTGAGAATAACAGCGACCCCACAGTAAGCAATACATATCACGGACGTGGAGGTCCTATTGGTGTGTCTACACCCGCACAGCCTCATCCTATTCAGAAAATATTTATAGACTGGGCCCAAAAACAGGGCTATCCATTAAATGACATTAATGGTAGTAATCAATCTGGAGTATATTTGCTTCAATCAACTGTAAATCATGGCTTACGTGCCTCCACTGCCAACGGTTACCTGGAAAGTGGTATTTGTGACTCACTTACGATAGTTACCGGTGCTTTAGTTAATAAGATTTTAATTAAGACCGACACGAGTGGAAAGCCTATCGCATATGGTGTTAGGTTTACCAAAGACTATATGACATATACAGTGAATGCCAGCAAAGAGGTTATACTATCAGCAGGTAATAAGTGATTTATTTTTTGTGATAATATATATTTTTTAACAAAAAGCATTTTATTTATCTGAAGGTGTGATCGCATCGCCGCAACTACTGATGCTATCAGGTGTAGGACCAAAAGCACACCTGTCCTCAAAAGGCATATCACCGGTATATGCGAACCTCCCGGTGGGCAACAAGTATTGCAATCACGTCTCAGTTATGATGATTATACCACTGAATAGAAGTGGACTAACCAACCCAATAGCATCTCCCATTGATATTGCACAGGAATACCAGGTTAATGTGTTGGGCACCGGGCTATTATCTCAGTTTCCCATTGTGTCAAACACTTATTCTAGTAAATATAATCGAGATGTAGATTACCCGGATATAATAACTTATATGGCAGCCAATAGTGGTTTCAGTCTCACAAAGGTTACGCCAAAATTCAATATAATTAAACCGTTGATTAGCGACGTGGCCTGGCTGGCATACCTGGGCGCACTCTTCCAACACGATGTACTATATATACTGCCAACTTTGGTAAGGCCTAAAAGCTGCGGTACATTACGATTAAACACCGCAAACATTGAGGACATACCTCGTATTGATCCCCAATATCTGGCGGAGCCGACCGACCAAACGGTGTTCATTGAGGCCGTGTCCGACGCCTTCCGTCTCATAGAGTCCACCAGTTTCTCACAGTACGTACAGTTGCCGCCACCCATCCTCGTATTGATCCCCAATATCTGGCGGAGCCGACCGACCAAACGGTGTTCATTGAGGCCGTGTCCGACGCCTTCCGTCTCATAGAGTCCACCAGTTTCTCACAGTACGTACAGTTGCCGCCACCCATTCCCAATTGTCAGTACTGTCCCACTGGCCCGGTATACAATTGTACGTCTTATATCAAGTGTTACATCGAGCAATTGGGTACAACACTCGTACATCCGGTGGGCACCTGTGCTATGGGTGGCCTCTCCAGGCGAGACTCTGTGGTCAGCCCCAGGCTTAGAGTGAAAGGTGTTAAGCATTTACGAGTAGTCGACTCATCCATATATCCGGCGATAATCAATGTCAATACAAATGCACCGGCGATGCTTGTGGGCGAGAAAGGTGCCATTATGATTATCAAGGACAATCCTTAGGATTTTATAATTAAGTCACTGAATTAAATTATTTACAAATGTATATTACTTATACCGTACAATATTACCGTATTAATATACACTATGACATAAGTTGTATTTATAATTTAATGATTTTAGAAAAATGTTTTGATCATTTGTAATATGGTCTCAAATAAATCTGTTAAACGTTAGATTATTTCGTAAATAGATTTAAGTGTCAATAAATTCAGCATGTTCAGTGTCTGTAAAAGCATATGTTTTAAAATATACTTGAAAAGTCCCTAAACGAAATTTATAAATGAATTTTTTTTCTAAAACAAAATAATTAATACAACATTCATGAAAACTAATACAAATAACAAAAGTCTACTTCCTTTTAAATAAGATGTAAACATGTGAAGTGTTACATAACGTGTGAAATAACTATTATTGTTTATACTACAAGCAAAATATACTAATTAATAATTTAATAAATATAATATTATATTAATGGATAACCCAGCCCTGACAACTACACTCCCATTATTACAGATTCAACTCTATATGACATTTACTATTATATGGCTGAGACAACAACAACACGATTATTATGCCTACCGAACACCACCTCCTACAAAAGCCTCATATGATTATGTGGTGGTTGGCGCCGGATCTGCCGGTGCTATAGATAGTAATTTTATCAGCCGGTAATTAATGTTTATTTTTAAGTTTAATATTTAAAATTAATAATTGGTATAAACATAAATAGGACCAATAGGTTCACCGCAAATACTAATGTTGTCGGGAGTGGGACCTAAGGATCATTTGACATCTAAGGGAATCGCACCCATATATGCGGACCTACCCGTCGGCAGTACATACTGCGATCATTTGTCAATATTAATTCCTGTTTTTCTAAAACAAAATGGTCTGGTTAATCCGATTCCACAACTTATTCCTTCACAACTATACGAGGACGACGTGTTGGGCACCGGTTTATTGGCACAGGCGCCTATAAATACTTATTACTATTCAACAAGTGTTAATCTGGATAAGGATTACCCTGATGTTTTGCTATATGGAAATTCGTTGCCAAGACTTACCATAAATTTTAAGAAACGTCAATTAAATGTCACTAAAACGAAACATGGTAAGAAATTACCGCATAGAAATATCAACTACCTGTCCAATATAGAATTATTACAAACTATTGATTTATCTATTGAATGGTTGGCCTATTTGATAGACATTTTAAACAAGGATAATTATTTGCTCTTCCCTACTCTGGTTAGACCTAAAAGTTGTGGTACAGTGAGATTGAACAGTACATCCATTTTTGATATCCCACTCATTGACCCTAACTTTTTGGGAAACCCTGTGGACAGACAGGCATTTTTGGAGTTAGTCTCCGACACATTTCGTTTTGTAAAGACGTCCCAATTTTCGCAGTACGCATACGTCAACCCACGTCCCATACCCGGCTGTAAGTACTGCGATACGGGACCGGTATATAAATGCACTCAATATTTAGAGTGCTTTATCATGCAAACCGGAATTTCCTTATATCATCGGGTGGGCAGTTGCAAAATGGGTGACCCTTCCAGACCCGACACTGTAGTCGACCCCCGGCTACGAGTGAAAGGTGTGAAACACTTACGAGTAGTCGACTCATCCATATATCCGACGATAATCAACGCCAACACAAACGCGGCGGCGATGTTGGCCGGAGAGAAGGGCGCCATTTTGATTAGCCAGGACAACCCATAACTGGTAATTGTATCAAAATAATTTTTAAAATTGATCTATCACAGAACTGATATTTGTTAAATAATAAATCATTAATAATATGATTATTTTGAGAATTATTTAGAGGTGAGCAACTGTAACATTTAGCTGTTATGTAGCATATACTGTAAACCTTACTAAAGTGAATATTAAAGTGTTTGTAACAAGGTTTAAGTAAAAATATGTTTAAAATTGCTTTAATAGCACATGTTGCAAAATATTGAGCTCTTTGATATATTTTTATAAATTTAATAACATTACAGATAATTATAATTAAAATTTGTCAATTTCATTTAAATGTGTTGATATTATAGATAAATTGTTTATAATTAACAATAAAATTTCATTCATTTAAAAATAATTAATTAATAATTTGACAAATATAAAATTATATTAATGGATAACCCAGCTCCAACACCTATACCTCGTATGCTACCGATTCAACTCTATATGACATTTACTATTATATGGCTGAGAGAACAACAACACAATTATTATGCCTACAGAACACCGCTCCCCACAAAAGCCTCATATGATTATGTAGTGGTAGGCGCCGGATCTGCCGGTGCTATAGTGGCCTGTCGTTTGGCACAAAAGGGAAAAGATGTGTTACTTCTGGAGGCCGGGGGTGCGCAGAATTCCTTAACTGACGATCACCCTGGTTATTACCTACAAAACTTTGTCTTAAGCGGTCCATCGTTTTGGCCATATTCAGTGGTCCCTCAAAATGTGGGAAAGGGATCGCCAGTGTTTCTCGGGTCAATAAAAGGTCGGGTATTGGGCGGATCGTCCACTAAAAATTTTATGATGTATAATAGGTATAGTAAGTCAATATTTAAGATTCAAATATTAGATTTAATTTAATTTTGTATTATAATAGGGGTAACCGTAAAGACTACGACAATTTTGTGACCCAATACGGGGCCACCGGGTGGGGCTATAACGATGTAATGCCCTTATTTAAGTTAACTGAAAACAATACCGATCCCAATGTGAGCGGTATATATCACGGACGTAACGGTCCCATTGGCGTGTCCTCGGTGTCCAATGTCTCTCCGATTGATAAAATATTTTTAGAGACCCTCTCGACTCAAGGGTTTTCTTACACTGACGTGAATGGGCCCATACAGGCGGGCATTATGTTACTCCAGTCCACTGTTAACAGGGGATTGAGAGCATCGACAGCCACCGGATATCTCGAGAGTAATATCTGTCCCACAGTTACTATAGTAACGAAAGCAACTGTCAGTAAAGTCCTCATCAGTTGGGACACGGATGGAAAGCCTATTGCATACGGCGTTCAGTTCATTAAAAATCTCATCACATATACAGTGTTAGCCAATAGAGAAGTCATTTTATCAGCCGGTAATTTATGTTTATTTTTAAGTTTAATAATTAAAATTAATAATTGGTATAAACTTAAATAGGACCAATAGGTTCACCACAAATACTAATGTTGTCGGGAGTGGGACCTAAGGATCATTTGACATCTAAGGGAATCGCACCCATTTATGCGGACCTACCCGTCGGCAGCACATACTGCGATCATTTGACACTAATTATGCCGGTATTCCTAAGGCAAGATGGTTTGGACCCTCCCTTTCCACAGCTTATTCCCAATCAACTATATGAGGACGACGTGTTGGGTGCCGGCCCGTTATCACAGGCACCCATACCTATACATTACTATTCAACAAGTGTTAACCCCGATAAGGATTACCCTGATGTTGCTTTATATGGAATTTCGTTCTCAAAACAATTTATTACTAATAATTCTAGAAAAGGCCAATCAATTGCTACTAAAAATATATCAAAATATAATGAAAAACTATTTCATAGTAAACTCAACCGCCAGTCCAATATCGACATAGGTTTACAAGTTAAGTGGTTAACGTATTTGCTAACCGTCCTTACCATGGACACCTATGTATTTCTCCCTGCGCTGGTTAGACCTAAAAGTACGGGTACAGTGAGATTGAACAGTACATCAATTTATGATATCCCACTCATTGATCCCAAATTTTTGGACAATCCTATCGACAAACTGGCATTTATGGAAGTGGTGTCCGACACCTACCGTTTCGTAGAGACATCCAAATTTTCGCAGTACGCTTACGTCAACCCACAACCCATACCCGGTTGCAAATATTGCGATAAAGGACCTGTATATAAATGCACTCAATATATAAAGTGCCAAATTGAACAAATGGGTTATTCATATTATCATCCGGTGGGCAGTTGCAAAATGGGTGACCCTTCCAGACCAGACACTGTAGTCGACCCCCGGTTACGAGTGAAAGGTGTGAAACATTTACGAGTAGTCGACTCATCCATATATCCGACGATAATCAACGCCAACACAAACGCGGCGGCGATGTTGGCCGGAGAGAAGGGCGCCATTTTGATTAGCCAGGACAACCCATAACTGGTAATAACAAAATTATTTTGATAAAATAAATTTTTAAAGAAATTATTATATTATAACTTATTTGTAAATTATTAACTTTTTTTTAATTTCATGAATTCAAGTAAACCCATTAAAAAAATTACTAAAATTATAACTACTCTTAATAGCATTGAACTCAAATGTGTAAAGTGTACCTTGTAGACTTTTCGTTGTGTAACATTATAATTTTTAATGACTGATATATAGTTACTTCCTTTAAATCTACTAAAATATAATACCACTTGTTTCATAATATATAAATTTATTACAATTTAAGCATTTTATTTAATTGGATTAAAGTAAATTATCTTATTCAATAATATAGTATAGAATATAATAGTTTATAATAATAAATGTGTTGCATAAAATTATTTTATTATGATTTATTTTATTGCGTAAATAAATTTTAAACAATTTAAATGGATACCCCTACTACGACACCCGCACCTCCTATACTTCCCATTCAATACTTGATAGCAATGGGAATAGTAATGCAGAGACAGCAACAACATGATAATTATGCCAATAAAACGCCACTTCCACCAAAATCCACATACGATTACGTGGTGGTAGGCGCAGGATCTGCCGGTGCTATAGTGGCCTGTCGTTTAGCACAACAGGGAAAAGATGTGTTACTTTTGGAGGCCGGGGGTTCTCAGAGCGCCTACAACAACGATCACCCAGGTTTTTACGCGCAAACTTCACTTACTAGTGTTGGCCAGTTTTGGTCCTACTCTCTAGTGCCTCAACGGGTTGGACGAGGATCTCCGGTATTCATGGGAATACTAAAGGGAAAGGTATTAGGCGGCACATCCACTGTTAACTGGATGATGTACAACAGGTTTTGTATATAAAAAAATTTAATATAAATTAGTAATTAGTGATTAATTTTATGTAAATATAGGGGTAATCAAAAAGACTACGACAATTTTGTGACCCAATACGGGGCCACCGGGTGGGGGTATTACGATGTAATGCCGTTGTTTAAGTTAACTGAAAACAATACCGACCCCACTGTGAGCAGTATATATCACGGACGC